>CAIGQV010019950.1:2648322-2677575 GCA_903798115.1 Danio jaintianensis | reverse complement strand
CACACACACACACACACACACACACACACACACACACACACACACACTCTAAATCCACTCTAAGCGTGGATTTAGGCTAAGCACATCCCATCATGCAGTGTGTTCAGGAACGTAAGTGGCCCAAAATCGAGAGATGTGAAATTTTATTGAATTAAATATAATATAGAATTGATAGTAGCACATAAAATGGTGAACATCATATTGGCGCGAAGATCACTTAATTTCAACAGCTTAAACATTTTTTTTTTCTTATCATTCAAAATAAACCACAATAAAAGATGTAACCCCCTGCATTTTTACAACACTACAAGTGTGCGCCATCAGGTAATAAAAAGTTCCACACGCACAGAGAGATGCACGAGCACGAGCACGCACACAAACACACTTCTTGAGATGTTGATGCCCACTTGAACACTTTTGCCAGGAAATAAGTCATTCACGTAATCAAGAAAAGAATAATAATAATAATAATAATAATAATAATAATAATAATAATTTACAAGTGTACATATTTGGACATGCTTAGTCACATGCTTCTGTTATACAATTCTGTAATTAATTACTTCAGTCAGGGTGTGTGTTTACTACCAGCTAGGGCTGGGCGATATGACCTTTTTAAAAATAAATCCCTGATTTTTTCACAATAACAAAAAAAATCGATTTACGATTTAAATAGAATTTTTTCCCCCACCTAAAAAAAATGGTTGATGGTTATTAACCTATATAATTAGCATATGCTATACAATTATATCATAATTATTTAATTAGGATATAAAAAGTAAAAACCTTTCCCTCAAGAATCTTCCTATCTATCATTTTAAAGATCAAATTGAACAAGATCTATTTACAATTGCATACAAGACTTTTATAACAATAATAATAATAATAATAATAATAATAGTAATAATAAAACCATTTTATAAAATTACAGTGAAAGTAAACGTTGCATTCCAACATTAGGTCGGTAATGGTTCCTTTTATATGCGCGTCTGCCGTACTGTTTTCAGTACAGTGAACTGCCAGTATATTTTCTGTTATTTTACATACTTATTTCTCTATATATTATTTCTTATCCATTATATTATTTCAAACTACTAAAATGTCAATAAAAAAAAAGTCGACTGACCAGAGATCAACATCCCATAATGCAATTCACATCCATAAATAAACGGAAAACACTTGTGAATCCCAAAATACTGTTAATTAACAGATTTTTTTTTTTTACAGTGTACATTTTAAAATGTAGAATAGAAAATATTTATTTTCAATTATAACATTACACAACATTCCCATTCCCTTTTTGTGATGTAAATGCAGCATTTTCAAAAATAAAAATCTTGCCCTAAAGGCACTGCCTCTTGACTTTGGATAGAGGACAATGGTGAGCTGCTCGAGGACAGCAGTGTTTGGATTGCATACAGGAAATAGAGAGGATTCAAAAGAGCAGCTAGAGAGTGGAAGAACCACCTCTGAACATGTTAGGTGAGTCTGTGACACTGTTATTCCACGACCTAGTCAATCTGACACCTCAACCCCAGTGCTCCGGCTTCACAATACACCGAAAACACAACCCCCACATCATTTACAAGTCTCTTGACAAGCACCCAACACCTCAGACACATTCAAAAAACATCTTGTTTGGGTAGGTGGGTTAGGTGATTCCCAGTGATGGGTTGCAGTTGGAAGGCGTAAAACATATGCTGGATAAGTTGGCGATACCTTCCGCTGTGGCGACCCCTGATTAATAAAGGGACTAAGCCAAAAAGAAAATGAATAAATGAATTTTAACCATAAACATAAAATACAAGTAATTAATTAATTTTACTTAGTAGCAGTGGTGTAAAGTAACAAATTACTTATACTCAAATTACTGTAATTGAGTAGTTTTTCCTCAGGAATTGTAATTTACTAAGTAGTTTTAAAAATGTGTACTTTTACTTTCCCTTGAGTACATTTTTAGTGCTGTATCTGTACTTTTACTCCATTATTTTCCTTCAACCTGCAGTCACTACTTTATTTTTTCCTGTCTACGGTGTTTGACTGAGTAGAAAAATCAGTCCTGCGATTCCTGTCCAATCAAATCACACATAGAAACTAAATCGCATCATGCAGAAAAACCTCAAGACATGGGCGCTTCATAAATGCAGCAAACCATTTGGAAGCATTAAAAGAGTCCAAGAAGATGTCCAAAATCTTTACATGCAATGACCGAGAGACATGTCACTGATGAGAAGATGACGGTTGTTTACTGTATGATGACTGAAATGGCCTTAAACAATCACTAAATGCACTACAGAATGTTACGTTTTCACACACATGCACAAATTGCATGTGAACGCATCAGAATTTCACAGCATAATACTCACTACTCCTGAGTACTTTTAAAAAGGCTACTTTTTACTCATACTTTGAGTCATATTTACAGCAGAAACTTTTACTCTACTTACACTACATTTTTGGGCAAGTAATGGCACTTTAACTTGAGTAAGATTTTTCAGTGCTCTTTCCACCACTGCTCTGTAGTTATATTAATAGTTACACTATAACACTTTAAAATAAATTGTGACTGTTTATTATAATATCCTTTTTTACAATAAAGCTTATTTGTGACTGTTTAACTGTATGCTAAAATGTTAGTCAGACTGCATTAGCCCTTCGAATGAAAACGTGTTTCCGCAATGGTGTAAAAGGTACCTGCTATTTTCATTATATCTCACAGTTCTGACTTTCTCACACTTGCAAGTTTACACCTCACGATTCAGTCTTCACTTCTCAGAATTGTGAGTTTATTTAGGTATAAAGACAGAGTAGCATTTTCCTGAAAATGAAAATGAGATAAAGACCTTCATGTTGTGGATTCATTATATTTTGTGCATACAGAACAAAATAGACAGAGAAGTGCTCAAAACCTTCCATTATGAAGAATGAAATCCAGTTTTAGCATAAATCTTGTAGATTATAAAACGTTTTCGACATTTGTACGTTTCGGCTATTTGAAATACACAATTGTTTTTGGAATCTATTTTTCTAGTCAATTCTCAGTTCAAAATTCAGCATTTGTTTATGAACTGTGAGGAAATAAGTATAAATTTTAAGATAAAAAGTCAAAACTTTGAGAAACTTTGGTAAGAAGAAAAAGACTAAATATTTTCTAATTACAACATTGAAATTGTATTTAAATAGATTTTCTAATCACATTGTCTGAAAAGTAACTTAGTTACTCAAGAGTAATTCAATTACTCAATACTAAAAATCCACATAAATCCCAATGCATAGAAAATAGACATTAAACTCTTAATTCTTTAAATCTGAGTCAAACTTAGTTTTGCTTAAATTAATATTTACATTTTAAACAACATACTGTATCAAAACTCAAAATGTTTTAAAGTAATGACATCATACTTTCTTACATTTATTGACATTATTTTTTAAGCATGTACAATTGTCAGATAAATATATTCATCTTTAGTTCACAATTATGCAAAACATCTAAATAACAAAAAATATATACAATTACTCTGTTTTATATACCAATATATACCATATATTGTCATGAACGTATTTTTCAATTCATTTTTTTCTTAAGCATATGCAATTATCTTAATAAACGCAGTCTTCTTTAGTAGAAAAATAGAATCATTCCACAAAATATATTATAATTGCTCTCCTTCTCTGAATTGATTTACACAGAGGGATTCTCTTGTCAAATTTAAGACCATCAAGAATGAAATTTCAGACTTAAACAGTGCTAAACGATAAGGATTTTTTTCTAATGGCCTGCAAAAAAAAGGCTTAAATAATGTGTCAAAACAAGCATTTTTTTCAACATAGATTTTATTTAAAAGAAGTTTTAAAAATGATAATAAATTAAATATAACTACATTTACATGGACATGGGAAAATTATGACCCATTTAAAATGATTTAAGACCTACAAGACATTCTCTCAGTGAATTTAAGACTTTTTAAGGCCTAAACCTTTAGATTTGAAATTTAAGATATTTTAAGACCCCGTGGACACCCTGTATATAGAACTGCTGCAGTATTTAAGCAAGTATATTCAATATAACTCTAATAAATTATCAAAAACAAACGTAATCCCTTAATTTTTCTGTGAAAATCTAATTTAATTACAGTAACTAGTTACTTTGGAACTAATTACACCCAACACTGGTCACGATTATGTTTATTATTTTTTTTATTCACACTGGCTTCAACATTTTAGATTTAAATTGAACCTTTTATTGATTTATAAGACATAAACATACCCTCATTCCCAGAACCAAGAAGCCGATCTCCTCCATCAGCGGGTATTTCCTGATCTGCTGTTCGCGTTTCTCCTGTGAAGCGAAGGGGTCGTAGCTCCTCTGGCCGATCTTCACGTCCATGATGCATGGCTTCTGAAACCTGCGCGTCACATCCTCCAGCTTAAGGTACAGGTCTGTGGAGGACAGTAAACAGACATGCTTACTGATAGCTTACACATATCCACCTCCAATCTCCAGCCGTTCATCTGTTTACCTGTCGGGGCATCTGGGGAGGACCATGTGCCATAGTATTTGGGAAGGTGCACTTGGAGGTCGACCAGACAGGGGTCACAGCTGTCTTCAGCATACACCTAGTATTGAACAAACAAAACATACTAAACAAATTAAATAATAATAGCAAATTTTAATAGTACTGAAATTTTAGTTCCGACTGTATAAACATTAACCCTCTACAATGCAAGTAAAATCAGTCACATGCCATCAAATTGTATGCTTCGGTGACATAATGATGTGCATCGTTATCTATTGGCTAATAAACTTAGCTTCTTACTCAGCGGTGTTTGATGCACAGATATATTTTCACTCATCTGCTTATATTTAATATTTAAAATGTATTTCTAAAAGTGCTGTTGGTCACCAGATATCAGTAACAACCAACGTAATCATACAAAACAAAAAAATCATTTAGAATTTAAAGTTGTGTAATAAAATGACACAGGGAAAATGTATTGAACACATGAAAAAGTGGAGGTGTAAAAACACATGGAAAGCCCAGACAGCAGCTGAAATCTCTCAGTAGTTATTCAGCACCTGCCTCTTGTCAGTTTAAATGAATAACAGCTGCTTCAGTCCCAACACCTACATTACCAGATGATGAAGATGAAACCAGGGTAGACATTTCAGCAAGACAATATGTACATTTACATACACACTAATACTCCGATTTTAATACAATTAAGACAGTACTCTGATTAAGAGTCTACCATGTAAACAGCGATTTTTGATTAATTTAATCCGACTAAAGTCATAATCGAACTAAACAGACGTCGAATTAAGACTTGTGGAATATTCCCATTTTAGTTGCATTATTGAAGTGCAGCATAGACATGTAAACACCTTAATCAAACTAATACCTTTCTGTAGTACTTTGCTACATTTTTGTAGCGTTTGACGACAAACAAATGAGAATGTCTTCAAGCAAGAGAGCACATTTTTGGAGCGAGTGGGAAACGATGACTATGCTGAGACTTCTGGAAGAAATGGACTTTATAAAGTACCTCCGAGTTTGTTGTGGGGGCATGAATGAAAAGTTAGTGAATAAAATGGAAGAGGTGGCCTGTTGCTTGAGAATTTGTATCCACCGTTGTCTGTTTGCATGCCTAGTGTGAGAAATTAACTGCAGTTGAACTTGAAAAATTAAAAACGAAACGCCCAAAATCAAACGAACATGGACTGTTGTTGCGTGAAACGCCTGAGGAAACTAGTGCAGAATGGTGACGTAATGACGTTTATCGAACTATATACTATAACATGTAAAATGGGAACATGAAAGGAACATTCAAAAAGCAACTCATGTAAACACCTTAATCATATTATTGTCTTATTCATTCATTTTCTTTTCGGCTTAGTCCCTTTCGGGTCACCACAGCGGAATGAACCGGCAACTTATCCAGCATATGTTTTACGCAGCAGATGCCCTTCCAGTTGCAACCCATCACTGGGAAACACCCATACACTCCCATTCACACACATACACTACGGACAATTTAGCTTACCCAATTCTCCTATAGCGCATGTCTTTAGACCGTGGGGGAAACCGGAGCACCCGGAGGAAACCCACACGAACACGGGGAGAACATGCAAACTCCACAAAGAAATACCAACTGACCCAGCCGAGGCTCGAACCAGCGACCTTCTTGCTGTGAGGCTACAGCACTACCCACTGCACTGCCTTGTCTTATTCATATTAAGGCAAATAATTAGATTACTGATGTCCATGTAAACGTAGTCACTGACCCCAAACGCAGCCAAGGAAACTCTCGACTGCTTTCAGAAAAGAAAATAAAGCTGCCGGAATGGCCCGGCCAATCCCCTGACCTGAACCCAATAGAAAATAAGAACTAAAGATCAGAGTTCATAGAAGAGACTCAAAGAACAGTCAAGATTTTTAGACTGTTTAAGTCTGAGGAAAAAAATAAAAATACACACCTGAGCAACACATGCGACTCTATTCTCCATACAAGAGGCGTCTTGAAGCTGTCATTATAAAAAAGCCATTTATGCTTATTAATCAAATTTCAGTAGTTCAGTAACTTCTCCTTGTGTCATTCCATTGTTATTACACATAATTTGTTTTTCTGTATGGTGTACACCACAGTTATAAACGTAACCCCTAAAGCACAAGCTCCTGCTGCATATTTAGTTTTGGCTCTATACTTTTTATTTTGCATTGGATAGCTTGATTTTCATTGAATTCATCCATTAAATTCCTACGATTCTCACCATGCTGTAGAACTGCATCTCTCTGGGTCCTCTCGGAGGGGGCTGAAGCTGTTTCAGGACCGTACCATCAGGATGTTGTAAGATACCTGAGATTGAAAAAATACTATCATCATGATTTCATTGTCATTTATGTTGCTCGTGCACATGCCACTGTTTCTGAACTGCACTTTCATTCATTCACACGGATGAATGAACGCTTTCATCCATGAGGTAGTTTAATCGAACGGCAGTGAGTAGGCCGTTTTGAAGCTCATCTGACGGATCTGATGGGAAGATTACAGCGGTGTGTGTGTGTATACACATGACATCACAGCCTGGCCTATATGCTGCTGAGAACTAGGTTGACAGGGCTTAGAGATTACGCTCAGAGACTCTGAAGCTCTGGATTTAGGTCAGGCTCAGCCTATTTAAAAAAAAGCTATTTTAAAAGCTAACGGTAAACAAAAGCAAACATGACAAGCATGAATTTATGACATCAAACATAGTCAACCAAGAGGTATTTGATAGCATAGGTTTTTAAGGCTTTAAATGAATACCATGCATATTTTATCCAGTGTCTGATTCAGTAAATTTACAGTACATCTTATTTATAGTATGCTTTTACATGCTTAAGATAATAATATATATATATTTTTACTTAAATAGAAAAGCTTTTTTTTATTATTGTAACAATACCTGCATGACACTTTCATTGTTTAAAAAAATTAATTTAATTATAAACTACTCCGAGCTCCACATCGAGAGAAGTCAGCTGAGGTGGCTCGGGCATCTGTTTCGTATGCCTCCTGGACGCCTACCTAGGGAGGTGTTCCAGGCGTGTCCCACCGGGAGGAGGCCTCGGGGAAGACCCAGGACACTCTGGAGGGACTATGTCTCTCGGCTGGCCTGGGAACGCCTCGGGATCCCCCCGGAGGAGCTGAAGGAAGTGTCTGGGGAGAGGGAAGTCTGGGGTTCTCTCCTAAGACTGCTGCCCCCGCGACCCGGCCCCGGAAAAGCGGTTGAAAATGAATGAATGAATGAATGAATAATTATAAACTAAATTAATTTAATAAAATAAATAATTAAACTCTAAATTAAATAATAAATCAGTATAGCTTGCATAAAATGAAATAGATTTCATTTTTTGCATTATAACAAAACGAATGATCTTGGAGGATTATTACCATTAATAAATGCAATTATATTGAACAAATATTTTATTTATATAAGGATTTTTGAACAACTCGACCACTCAGAAAATGACCTTTGCTGTTTGTTCGAATTGTGTATTTAAAATGTGCTGAAACAACACAATTCTTGATTTTTTGGAGGGGACAACTTAATTGTTTCATGTTAAATCCACTCAAATGTGTGAAAACTAATGTTAACTTAATTCCTTGATCTTGTCTCAACACACATTGATTTTTACAGTGAGATTCCGTTACTTAACATTGGTTAATAAGGCATTAAATAACATTTACTTGCAAGGTGCAATACATTTGTTACAGTATTTATTCATCTCTGCTAATATTGTTTAATAAAAATGCAACTGCTATTGACAGATCATGTCAGTTAAGGCTCATTAAATAATATTAACTGATGAATATTAACCATAAATAAAAATGAACAGTGCTACCTTTTATTTTCATTCATTCAATCATTTTCCTTTGGCTTAGTCTCTAATTTATCAGAGGTCGCCACAGCGGAATGAACTGCCAACTATTCCAGCATATGTTTTACGCAGCGGATGCCCTTCCAGCCGCAACCCAGTACTGGGAAACACTCATTCACACACCCACACGCGCTCATACACTATGGCCAATTTAGCTCATCCAATTCACCTATAGCGCATGTTTTTAGACTGTGGGGAAAACCGGAGCACCCAGAGGAAACCCACGCCAACATGGGGAGAACATGCAAACTCCACACAGAAATTCCAACTGGCACAGCCGGGACTCAAACCAGCGACCTTCTTGCTGTGAGGCGACAGTGCTTACCACTGAGCCACCGTGACGCTTCCTTTTATTTTGTTAAAGACAGTTAATGTACACAAGAACACAGTCAATATGACAATTGAAATAGTACATTTAAAAAAAAAAATGTGAAATTAGCCCAAAATGCATGCTGCATTATTTTCAATCTATTTATCATTTTGAAACTGCGGAACCACTGACTCACTAAATGGGTAAAATGTAAAGGGTGTTTTTTTGTATCATCTACATGTTAATATATCATGACACAAATCCACTACACATATACAAACACAGCTAATCAATATTACTTCTGTAGCATTAAGAGAAGAATCATATTTGAATGAATACCAATAGGAAAACAGGGTAAGTTCTATGTCAGTAACTAAGATTAAGATTAAAAAAAACTCCAAATACACAAATACTTGTTTTATCTTTATCTGCAGATTTATATGGTAGTTTTCAAAGTTTTTGTAAATACCCCAATACAATTTCTTTAAAGATGGAAACCTCAGATTACAAGAAAAAGCATACATTCTGGTGAGGGTATAAAAAAAACCTAAAACATATGAAAAATAAAAATGATACTTTTATAAAAGTATAAGCCAAAGTATAAAGTACATCAAACTGAAGTTGCCCTGACTTCACATGTAAGAATCTATACAATCGTCCACTATTTATTGCCCAAATCAGCTGTTGATACATTAATAGTTACATTATACATTTAATCTTACATTTAATTGTATTAAATAAATAAAACATTTATTAGTGTTTTTTTTGTGTGCTTTATAATCATTTATTATTAAGGGTCCAGAAATATGCACACTGTAAAACCCGATAAGTTCAGTTAACTCAGAGGAAACTGTTTGAGGACACCGATTGCGGCAAACTATTTAAGTTTTGAAACAAAATGGTCTGAGTACTGTAACCTTACATATATATTGAGTCATGCACACATATATTATTTGTGTTGATATCATCAAACAATTAGAGTATTAGCAACTATTAGTAATTACTATTATCCTACTTAAGTTGTGTAATAAAATGACCACTATTTTAATTTCAGTTATCAAATCGGTATGAGTTCAATTAATAGGACAAAATAAGTCCAAACAACTATATAACAACACAAAAAATTTTATTAATTATTTCTTAACTCTCTAGGTTTGAGTTCTGCTTAACATAATCAGTTTATGAGTTGCCATCACACTTTTTCATTAAGTCAAAGTAAAAAAATTTTTAATTATAAGTTAAATTAACTTATTTCATTTAATCATTTTCTCTGTTGGGTTTTACAGAGCATATAAAGCTGTTAAATAATACATTCCCATTGTGACAAATTGTAGTCAATATTTGTTCAACAATTTTTTATTCATTTTTTTTTTTTACAAACACGATGTCTAGATAGAGCTATGGAATAAAATAATAAAATAAAATAAATAAAAACTACTTAACAATTCTTGAATTACTAGCTGGGTTTGTCATGTATGGGTTTCATTAAAACTATGGGCTTAATTAGGTCTGGGCCGATAATTTATATTATATCGAATTGCGATAAAATGTATGTCAATAGCAATGATAAGCTCTGGACTTTTTTCACTCTATATTGATCTAAGAGCCAATCACACAGCAGAAATGAGCAACAATGGGAATCTAAAAGTGTGTTGATATTAGAGATGTACCGAATTTTCGGACACCGAAAATCTATTGGCTGAAAATATGTTATGTCATTTAATGGACCCTCTAATTTTTGTGGCTTCAGTCATTGTTGGGGTACTCTTTTAACAACTGATATCGAAATATATATATCATTATCGTTCAATATGGAAAATAATTATCGAGATTGCATTTTTGCCATATCGCCCTGCCCTAGGCTTAATATTGGTTTTACTCTATAATAATAATAATCTGAGAACATTAAAATTTAAAATAAAAATACAATTTTGTCAATCAGACCATTTTCCCCCCACAAAATGACAATTGGGCTGAAAAGCAGGGGTATTTCACCAATTTTTGGGGGGAACGTAATTTTTAAAATCTTAATTCTTATGTAAAAACATTAGCATTGCGTTTTCTAAAAGTCAATACAAACAAAATGCTCTAAATTTAATACACATTAACAATTATATTAATTAATTAATTATACAATACAATTAAATTTAGGAAGAAGAGACAGTAGCTTACAGAATAAAACAAATATTACATTTTACACATAACAATAACTAGAACTCATAATTCCAGGCAAGCTGAGAACTGTCAAGTGATTTCTGTCATGTGTATTTCTGTCAAGTGTATGTCCATGTAAAGAACTTGTATTACTGAGAAAGAAACCGATCATCTAAACATCTACAGGACTGTCACAACACACAGCACTTTTCTGTTTTGTTTAGTTGCTGCTACGTGACAACCAGCCCTGTTTTACTGATCTCTGCAAATTCTCTTCTATATACACCACCTCTGCATAATCCTCACTTGTACATTCCTGTTCATACTATAGTCATTGGTTATATACTGTCATATACTTCTCAGGCTCCTGTGTGTTGTTATAATTCATCCTTATGTTTAATTATGTATTTTTGTCTATACACTTTATAAATAATTGCATCATTTACGGAACAGACCTGACTTCATTTCACTGGTTGGTCTCGAAATGTACTTACTTGATCAAAACCTGTTTGAGTTTCTTTCCTCTGTTGAACATGAAAGGAGATATTCTGAAGAAAGCTGAAAAGCTGTAACCATTGACTTCCATAATAGGAAAAACAAATACTATGGATATCAATTACAAGTTTTCAGCTTTCTCAATTGAAAGAAACTCAAACAGGTTTGGAACAAGAGAGTAAATTAAGAGAATTTGCAGTTTAAAAACATATTCTGCTTGAGTTTCTTTCTACTGTTTAACATAAAAAAAATATTCTGAAGAAAGCTGAGAACCTGTAACCATTGACTTCCATAGTATTTGTTTCTCCGTTATGGATGTCAAGTTTCCAGCTTTCTTTAAAATATCGTTTACATACAAAATGTTTCAAAAATATCTGCTTTATTGTTCAACAGAAGAAACCCAGGTTTGGAACCATTGAAAAGTGGCTACATTCAAATTTTTGAGTGAACTACCCCTTTAAATCTCTCTAGAATTATAACTGTGATAACCAGGCTCGTTCTTTGAATAACAGAATCAAAAGGAATGACATGAAAGGAGTACTGACCCACTTTATCAACGCCATACTTGTGTCCGGCCACCTGGTGAGAGAGCGGCACGCAGCCGTTCAGGTGAGAGCTCTGCGCGCCCTCCGGTAAACACGAGCCGCGGGTCACAACCGGGCGCGGGCACGCGAGCTCCAGCCTCCCCAGCGCCACGGACGAGTCCATTATGATGCTGAGCTGACGGAGACTTCACTGCAAGGGCTCTTTACTTCTCTAGACCGCTGTCCGCGCACAAAATCACATATTGACCGCACAGCCTCGACGCGTCATCCTGATGTGCGTGTGCCCGATCGCGTGCCATTAGTCACGGCGCCCACGCTCGCGACCATATAACGAGCTTTTCACCTGGGCCACATCCCACTTCCTGGCTTCAGAGATGTTTACACTCCGCCCGCGGTAATTGGTAGGAGATGGCAGATACGGAACGAGCTGAGGACAAAGATCGACACGATATACTGGCAGAGTTAGTCATATCGCACGGGAACTCGCCGTCCTGCGAACGATTCGCTGTTTGTTTCCGCCCCGCACACGCTGCTGACGTGCGTCCCCGAGAGGCACGCTGCGTGTGATGTCACGACGCACAGTGCGCGGAAGCGTCTAACCATTTTCTTTACTTATATTTCACCACAATGTTCTTTTTGTAACATGTTTCAGGGTTGATTTTTGATTCATTTTACAAAATAATTAACTTTGACGAATGCATGGTTCTTTTTTGAATTGTAAAACTGGCTATGATACACTCGATAATGCTTTGAAGTTGATACTTTTTATTGGTAAGTTTCACATACACAAGACAAAAGTAATGTCTATTACTCCCTCCTTTAATTTTTTCTGAAAAGATTTTAAAATATTTTATAATTCTTTGACCTCAATTACAAGACACAAGACGGCTATAAAACATCTCTAATGATGAAAAAAATAATCTGTACAATCTAATAATTTAAAGGGCACCTATTTCACCCCTTTTACAAGATTTAAGATAAGTCTTTTGTGCCTCCAGAATGTGTCTGTAAAGTTTCAGCTCAAAACACTCATCAGATTATTTGTTATTCATTCATTCATTCATTTTCTTTTCGGCTTAGTCCCTTTATTAATCCGGGGTCGCCACAGCGGGATGAACCGCCAACTTATCCAGCATATGTTTTACGCAGCGGATGCCCTTCCAGCTGCAACCCATCACTGGGAAACATTCATACACACTCATTCACACTCATACACTACGGACAATTTTAGCTTACCCAATTCACCTATACCGCATGTCTTTGGACTTGTGGGGGAAACCGGAGCACCCGGAGGAAACCCACGCGAACACGGGGAGAACATGCAAACTCCACACAGAAATGCCAACTGACCCAGCCGAGGCTCGAACCAGCGACCTTCTTGCTGTGAGGCGAACGTGCTACCTACTGCGCCGCCTATTATTTGTTATACCTTTCAGAATATTGGATTTTCTGCTCTGAACAACCATGTAGCTGTTTTTGGTGCCTGCGCCTTTAATGCTGGTTGTCCCCGCCCACCGTTCCCATGTGCCTGGCTGAGTCAGATAAACAGCAAAAGTTACAAAGTTCACACACAGACAGACAGACACACACACACGCACACGTTTAACTTTGCACTGTTTTTGCACGCCAAACGTGACAGCATACACGTTAATATCCACTGCTGTATGGATATCCGTTATGTTAATGTACAAAATAAACCTGATTTAACGTCCACAAACTGGGACTGAAGCGTCTTCTTTTATAATTGTACTGACACGCAGCTGTGGTGATAAAGACAGTAAAATCGCTGTAATTCATTACAAACATGCACTGTTTTAAAAACATTTTAAACTTGTAAAACTCACTCTTGATCACGTTTGATGATGATCACAGCGAGCTCAACAGATCTTTTAATCCTGGTTGTTTTGCGCACGTCCTGTCTTGTTGATATATTTATACGTGTTACTATGGAGACATGTTAATACGTGGCTGTCAATAATTTCAGTGGGTGGGGAAACCGCACTCCTACGTCACGTTGCAGTCGGCCTCAAAATGGGAATAATTTGGATTCTATTTTAACGTCAGGAAAAAAAAAAAAAAAAAAAAGAGACTTATTGTGTTTCTATCAGCCCAATATGACTGGAAAACCCTATATCTACACACAGTTCTGGCAAAACAGCTTAAAAAAGATGTTCATTATAGGTGCCCTTAAAATATGATGGATCCCCATATATATATATATATATATATATATATATATATATATGTTCTGCATCACTGGCTAAGTTTTGTATTACATATGCCATCGTATAATCCTGTATGCTTGTCAGTTACATGCTTCAATAAAAAAAAATCCTTATTTATCAATAAACATTCACATTCCAGTGAAAATAATATTAAAGGGACATTTTTCACCCCAAACATTACAATGGTCAAAAAACTCACGCCAAAACCCACCTTTTAGTCGTTTCAAACCAAGCTTCTTTATTCTGTTAAACACAAAAGAACACATTTTGAAGAAAGCTGTAAGTAACCATTGACTTCCATAGTATTTGCTTTTACTACTATGCAAGTCAATGGTTAACAGGTTTTCTGCTGTCTTCAAAATATCTTCTTTGGTGTTCAACAGATGAAACTCATAAAAGTTTATAACCACTTGAGGGTAAATGAGTAAACAGTGAGTGAGTTTCTTCGAAATATCCTCATTTGTGTTTAGCAGAAGAAAGAAACTCAAAGGTTTGAAACCACTATAATTTTTTGGGTGTACTATCCCTTTAACGTCGAATGACTTGACTTGAAGTTCTTCCGGGTGTAACCTATTAAAAACATTAGATGCGATAAAAGCCTGTTTATGTGCTACCTAACTTTGTTATTGTGTGACTAACGAGAACGCTGATAAAAACTAACTCTACCAAACAAACATGGAGATGGAAAATTTTACATAACGGTATGATTAGTGTTCTCAAAGCACTGGGTAATTAAGAAAATCCCAATGGCATCATTTGTGAAATCCTGCTGGAGTATGCTTGTAATTGTGGAAATATCAAAACCTGTTTACAAACACTAATCACATTCATAGCTAAGTATTGCTTGAATACTTGTGGGATTTTATAAATGAGCTTCTACTTAGGTTTTGTTTATTGTTTAGGGTTTGAAATGGATATGGGAACTATTTCAGAAAACTAGCCAATTAAAACTTTCAGACGATGACATAACCTGCCAAATTAATTTCAAAATAAATATTACAAATCTGCATTCAACATTGAGGAAACTGTTGACTTGCAAGACATTTCAAGTGTTTTAAGCATCAAATAGAAGCAATACTTTAGATGTAAATTAGTAAGTCACAGACACAGATGCACACTTTTAAACAAATTTTAATGCAAAAGAAAAAAAAAAAGAAAAAATAGATCCAGTATAGTTGCTCATAACTATACAATAAAAATATCTAAAAGAAAAAAATGTAATCAACTGAATGAAAGATACAATAAAACGGCTTTCAATTTCTTAATTGCCCCCTTGTAGGGTAACTGTAGTTGTATAACATCATGCCAATCTTAAATAGGATTTATGAAACAAGAAAACAAAGTGCCCAACACCACTGCGGGGGATGACCAAAATGCACAAAACCAATAAAAAGCTTAATGTCTTCTTTTTTTTTTTTTGTGCAATGCAGTGCACAGTCCCCTTCAAAATACTAGTTCAGCTATTATTATTGGTCATTTCAGATGGTAAATGTTAACAGTACAATGTGTTTAATAATATAACCTAATCTTACTTTTAGATGCTAGAATTTACAGTGATTCGTGACTTAAAAAAAATGTCCATTAAGTCTTCACATTGCATACTTCTGGGTCCATTCTCTTGCTAGTCTGTTGTACCTGTTAGAGAGAAAGAGAAAAAAGAAATTAATTAATATGTTCCTGATCAGTCTTGTTTGTCTAACCTGGCATTCCGATGTTACATAACAAGTATGATCGCTATTATGATGCTCCAAACCTGTTTGATGCTCTTCTACAGAACTCAAAAGGTACATTTCTGACAAATAAATTGAAGACTCTATAATATAATGAAAGTGAAAGTACTGTAGATGCCAACGCACTAACCTTTAAGTCACAGGTGTCAAATCCAGTTCCTGGAGGGTCGCAGCATTGCACAGTTTAGCTTTAACCCTAATTAAATATACCCGATCAAACTCATTGAGTCTTTCAGGCTTGTTTGAAACCTCCAGGTAAGTGTGTTGAAGCAGGGTTGGAACCAAACTGTGCAGAGCTGTGGCCCTCTAGGAACTGGATTTGACACCTGTGCAGTGATCTGAACTCATATGATTAAAATTGTTTAATAGCAATAAGCAAGGTATTATAACATAATATGAATGAATATTTATTTTATTAGTTTTTAAACTGGTCACACTTTAACCCATTGAAAAGGTTTTTTTTAACCCATAAATATGTCATTTATGTGATTCTAAGCTATCTGAGCAGATGTATTATAAAAATATGCTTTTTTTATAGATTATAGTACACATTTAAAAATAAACTGATTTAATACAAAACCAATACAATTGCGTGTGCATAGCCTCATCTGATAAGTCTAAGTTTGCTGTGACATTTAGAGCAGTGGTCCCCAACCTTTTTATCACTGCAGACCGGTCAGACTGTGTCTGAGATAATTAGTCTACCGAAATGTCTATATTCTATACAAAGTATGAAGCTGATCGGTCAGTTCTTGTCACGTAACTCGCGGTGACCTCACGGCATTCATTCAACTGAGTGGTCTGGAAGGCGCGAGCGCGTCACGCCGCTTGTGCGTGCAAGCAGCACACCTCTATTGGAAATAACAAACTTGCGCGAACTCTAAAAAAGACGCGATATGCAAATGTCACATGTAACACCAGCAGTTGATCTTCTTGCACAGACATGCTGGAATCACCTGATTTGTTGACAAATGGGTTGCGGATCCATTCCTTGGCAGTTCGCGGGTCCTTCACTGGGCCTTTTCCCCTTAGCAAAGAAACTTTCCAAAGACGTCTGTTTCTTACTCATTTTGTTGCTTGTGGGTTAAATTTGGGCACTCAAGTGACCGAGATGTAAGCGAGAGAATACGGTCATTTTTCAAAATAAAAGTTCGTTCAGACTCAGATAACAAATAAAACGGAAACAATTAATGATTTCTTGTGTGGCCCAGTACCAATTGATCCACGGACCGCGACCCGGTGGTTGAGGACCACTGATTTAGAGGGTAGGGTCAGAATTTATGGTTATGGTTACTATTACTTGTGCCACACTGACAAAAGCTATGGCACAGCGGAGCGCCAAGTGTGCTAGCTTGTGCGCATGTCATGGTCAAAGATCAAAACAGCTCAATAATCCACTCTATGGATTTTACGCTCTTACAAACATATACTTATCTATACATGAACTGCACATGCTCACCAGAAAAGCTAAGTACGCTGAACCAATGCACTGACAGGATATTTCTATGTAGTATACTCAGTTCCTGCTGCTTGCAGTAGTGCTACTATGCTGTCATGGCAACGCTTGTAAAATTACATTTCTCAACTTGTCAATGAACGTTTACGGTCAATAAAATGTGGTTATTTTATTTGGCAAAAAAACGGTATAATTTAAGTTATTGAGTTACACTTGAAAAAGCGGTCACACTTCACAATAAGGTTTCATTAGTTCATGCTAACATGAACTAATACTGAACAATACTTTAATAATCATAGTTCAACATTTACTAATGCGTTATTAACATCCAAATTCATGCTTGTTAACAATAGTTAATGCACTGTGAATTAACATGAACAACTATTACCATAAACTAACATGAACAAATACTGTAATAAATGTATTGTTCATTGTTTGTTCATGTTAGTAAATGCATTAAATGACATTAACTAATGCAACCTTATTGTATTGTAAGCATTCCTGAAAAAGTATTTTATATTATTCCTTATATTATATTAAGTCTTTATATTATTAGATGGAATAATAAATAATTATTACAAAGCAGTTTTGCTTTCCCTTTTCAGTTCAAATTAGGGCTGCACGATACTGAGAAAAAAAAAAAAAAAAAAAAACACGAACATTGTGATATTTTGTTTTTTTGCGATATATTTTGTGATATGAATACAATCGGGATTGGGATGATTCTGTAGGGGAGCGAATCATGCATAAAATATAAAAAACAATCTACGATCATAGATAAATACAATAGAGAAAAAGATACAATTGAAATAAACAGTGTTTTAACCGTATTCAGGTACATTAATTGAATTATCACATGTAAAAGAATACTGCGTAGTCTTTGTTGAATAAATAATTCAATAAAAATCATCATTAATGTTACAAATGATTTCTTATGCCTGAACGCTTTTAAATCCTCATGACTCAAAAGTGCATGCAAAAAATAAACTATAATCCAGACTCAACCATGCATATGCTGCGATGTAACTATTGCGAATGATTACAAATGATAAATTGTGCAGCCCTAGTTCAAATTCATCCAGAATTTTCATTTCAGCCCAGATTTTTTATTTCAATGCATCCCTGTGCAATAGAGGACTATCAGGATGTGCTGAAACAGGAGATTTACATCATCATGTCAACATGGACCAAAATCTCAGAGGATTTTTTTCAAGGCAGCTTATGCCATATCATGTCACAAATAAGTAAGGCCTTGCTGAATGCAAAAGATCTCCAACCCAGTACTAGCAAAATGTACCTAATAAAGTGCTGGGCACGTGTAATAAATGAAAATCAAAACGTATACCGTATACTTACTTTTCTTTGTCTGATTTGTAGATGTGTGCTATGTCTGGGACTAAGGGGTCATCAGGATTCGGATCACAAAGCAATGAACATATGGACAAAAGAACTGGAAAAGATCACACAATTATTAATAAACTAACAATTACGAATTCACTAGTTCAACTAATAAGCAATAAATGTGTGTACCTTTTGAAACTGTAAGTGCTGGAGACCACTGCGACCTCAGGATGTCCAGGCAAATGCTTCCATTACTGTTAATGTTGGGATGGTAGATTTTTGTTGTAAACGCTACCTGTAAAATTGAGATGGGTGTTAAAATGAGTGTTTTGGGATGACATACATCAGGTGTCCAAACTCGGTCTTGGAGGGCCGGTGTCCTGCTGAGTTTGGCTCCAACTTGCTTCAACACACCTGCCAGGAAGTTCCTAGTATATCTAGTAAGAGCGTGATTAGCTTGGTTTAGGTGTGTTTGATTAGTGTTGGAGCTAAACTCTTCTGAACACCGGCCCTCCAGGACCGAGTTTGGACACCCCTGACATATAGTAACTGGGAGTGGAGTGTAAAATCACTACCTTTGGTGGCTTGAAAGGATAGTCTGTTGGAAAGTGAATTGTGAGAAAGAAGACTCCTCCTTGGTATGGGCTGTCACTCTAAGAATTGAAGAAAATGACACTCAAATTAAGAAAAAATAACAACATGTCAGATTGCCTTTAACAAAACATGTTGTTACTGAATAATAAATATTAGTGCTGGGCAAAAATTCATTGTATCTAATTGCATGCATATATTTGAGAAAATATTTATTATTATTTAGATATAAATTATATATGCATATGACACAAACTCTATATACACATTTAAATATCTATGTAATAAAATTATATCACATGTACATAATAAATATATACAGCAGGGGAAATAAGTATTGAACATGTCACCATTTTTCTCAGAACACATATTTCTAAAGGTGCTGTTGACTTGAAATTTTCCCCGGATGTTAGTAACAACCAAAGAATCCATATATACAAAAAACAAATCTAATTAGTTTACAAATGAAGTTGTGCGTAATAAAATGAAATGACGCAGGGAAAAAAGTATTGAACACATGAAGAAAGGGAGGTGTAGAAAGGCAGTGAAAGCCCAGACAGCAGCTGAAATCTCTCAGTAGTTATTCAGCAACCCTCTGCCCTTCCTCAGTGTAAATAAATATTAGCTGCTTCGGTCCAACATCTACGTTAACAGGAGGATGAAGATGAAACCATGGTAGGGTTGTCTCGATACTGGAATTCGGTACCAATCGATACTGAAGTTTTAAAAATGTCCATTTCCCGCTAACATTTAAGCGCTGTTGAGCACGTTCTTAAACAGCGCTGATTTGCCATTGTGTTCACGTGCTCAACAGAAATTACTGTAATTGGCCGTGAAGGTCATCAGTTTACCAAACTCACCGCTATTGACTAAGTGTAACCACAGATACAGGGACATTGGAGTGTTTCAAAGTCACGTCGATCAGCTGGTTTGTCTGTAAGCTGATATACGAGCAATCCGCTGATGAATCGCGGCTTTAAAACGCTCCAGTGTTCCGGTATCTGTTTTTCAATCGGTTGATGGAAACGCTATGATGCGCATCAATTTTGAAAATGCGCATAAAAAATGTATGCGCATAACTGAGTAGGATAAACTTTTTATTCGATAAGAAAAGATGCGCATAAACTACGATGGAAACACTTTTACCGAACAAATTCCAGTATGCGCATTAAAAAAAGGTCATGTGATTTGGTTATAAGAGATCATGTGATGATAAAAATGTTTGTAAACCAGCAGGCTGACCACATTGTAAAACATCTGAAATGTCGTTTTGGTCATCCTAAAATGCCTTAACCATTTCAGTATTAGTGTTATTATATTATTAATGACCTCCAGAATTGTTAAGAGCGTCTGTGCTCCGCGTCTCACCACTTCAAACGCCACCACGAGTTCACTGCGTGTCAGCATTGCCTTCTGAGTCATTTATTAAATGAAGAAAAGATTCACGCAGCTTCTCCTACCTCAGCAAATTCCGTTTTTACTGTTGATATTTGGCGCCATTTAATCAGGAAGTGACGATTTTGTTCTCTTTGACTCGTTGGATGGAAACGCTGCTTTATGCGCACATCTTTTATGCGATATTCCAGTTTTGCGCATAAAGTTAATTCGCATTTTTTGGATGGAAACATAGCTATTGATCCAAAACACAGCCAAGGAAACTCTCAAATGCTTTCAGAGAAAGAAAATCAAGCTGTAGATTGGCCCAGCTAATCACCTAACTTGAATCCAATAGAAAATACAAATTAAAGAACAGATTGGATAGACGAGACCCACAGAACCATCAAGAGTTTTACACTCTGTTGAAGTCTGTGAAAAAAATAATAATAATAAAAATAAAAATAAAAATCACAGCTGAGCAATTCATGTGACTTCATTCTCCACATGAGAGGCGTCTTTAAGCTGCCATCACCATAAAAGCCTTTTATATAAAGTATTAAATATATTTCAGTAGTTCAGTACTTTCTCCTTGTGTCATTCCATTGTTATTACACAACTAATTTTTCAGATTTATTTAGTTTTGTTTTATTTTTATGTTTGGGTTTTTACCAAAATCTGGATCAATTACATGTCAACAGCTCCTTTAGAAATATTATTCCCAGGAAAAAAACATGACGTGTTCAATATTTATTTTCCCCGTTGTATAATACACACATATATGTCAAAACAAACTTTTAGTTTGGATGCGATTAATCTTTGCCCAGCACTAATAAATATCCGTAACTAATTAGTGCTGTGAAAAATGTTTTGCGCAACAACCATATTTTTGATTTAAATGTAAGAATCTTTGTTTTTGCCCACTTCCTGTTGTTAAAGTGGACAAAAAGTGTTATTAAAGTGTTACAAAGTAGTATTTGTGATCAGAATCCTTTTTTTTTTTTTTTCTTCTCTGATCATGAACACAATGGTTTGTAGCTCGAGCAGTTTCACTACTTACTAGGATTGTCACGATACTGGAATTTGGTACCAATCGATACTAACGTCCATTTCCTGATAACATTTGAGCGCTGTTGAGCACGTTCTTAAACAGCGCTGATTTGCCATTGTGTTCATGTGCTCAACAGAAATTACTGTGATTGGCCGTGAAGGTCATCAGTTCACCGAACTTACCACTGTTTACTGAGTGTAACCACAGATAAAGGGACACTGGAACGTTTTAAAGTTACGTCGATCAGCTGGTTTTTCTATAAGCCGACATCTGAGCGATCTGCTGATGAATCGCGGCTTTAAAACGATCCAGTGTCCCTGTATCTGTGGTTACACTCAGTAAACAGCGGTGAGTTTGCTGAACTGATGACCTTTACGGCCAATCACAGTAATTTCTGTTGAGCACGTGAACACAATGGCAAATCAGCGCTGTTTAAGAACATGCTCAACAGCGATCGAATGTTAGTGGGAAATGGAGGTTTTTAAAATTTCAGTATCAATTGGTACCGAATTCCAGTATCGTGACAACCCTACTACTTACATTGTTATTCTAGTTAATAACCAAGGAGGCACAAGTTGAACAAGAGACACAAGCCAAAAGCTTAAATGTCATGGCTATTGACCTTATTCTTCAATGCGGAAGTGCGCTCGTTTTTACGATTGTTTTAGAACTTCCGATTCAGCTGCCTATGGGAGAAATGACTAGGAATAAGAAACGGCAGAAAACGATCAAACTACTTACTCTACAAGCAAGTGTTTGCATGACTATACAGACAAAGTAGAATAATATAATAAGAAAACATCAGTTTGCAACATCAAGCAGCAAAACGAGCTGTTTTTAACATCTAAAAATGAATGGAAGTGAATGAGACCGGAAGTCTCGAGCCAAAATTATTCAAATGGCTGCGCCCGCTTGTACGCGGAGAATAAGGTGAATATGCTGCAAAAGACGAGAGACGCCCACACAATGGTCAAACATGTCTGCCAATAGCATGTTTGTTTAGCTTTTCCGTGTAATGGAAAAGTAGTGCAGTGGAATGCAAATGTTTTCACCGACTGAAAGGTCCTGTTATTTTCATTGTTTTTATAAAATATTTACTGTCAACAACATCCTACTCCCGGTGTTATTTTGACTTGCCTTGACTTGACTTTTTGAGTTGACCCCTAAAAGTGAATGTCCATATTTTGACTTGACGTTTTGAGTTGATCCTTAAAAAGTGAATGTCCATATTTTGACTTGACTTTGAGTTAACCCCTGACCTTTTTGAGGTAAATGTCCATATTTTGGCAAAGAAATATTTTACATTTATTATTATTATTAGTGTACAGGGTTTCTGCAGGTTTAACCAAGTCAAATTTAAGACTTTTTAAGACTCTTTTAAGACCCTTATGAAATTTCAGACTTAAACAGGGCTAAACCGTAAGGATTTTGACTTGCCCCATTAAAAAAAAAAGAAAAAAAAAAAAAAAGAATTTCGAATTACTTGAATAATACTTAAATAATGTGTCAAAACAAGAAAACCATACATACACTTTATTTCTTTTCCTTCTTTAAACTTTTCTTTGACAAGCTTTAAAAACTATAAAAAACTAAATGTACAATGTCCTCATCACATATGGTCTATAAATACATGGAGAACTTACAAATGTTATTGTGAGCAACCATATTGTTAAATAGAGTTGTAAATAGAGTTTAGTTAAAAGTTTTATTGAGATGTATTGTTGGTGACTGTACACTACCTGACAAAAGTCTTGTCGCCTATCCATGTTTTAGGAACAGCAAATAATAACTTCATCAGAAAAAATCAGAAGTGGCTTATATGAAAGGTAAAGGCCTCTAGATTACGCTTATTTTACCAAAATAAAATATGATCATGCTTTGATTTTTAATTATTTAATTAGGACAGTAAGGTCTGACTTTGCTTAGACAAAAGTCTTGTCACTTAACCATACATCTCTGCAATGACTCAAATAACTTTAAATTATAAATTATAATAAATTAATAAAGTCATCTGGAAAGGCAAAGAAAGCGTTCTTGCAGGACTCCCAGAGTTCATCAAGATTCTTTGGATTCATCTTCAATGCCTCCTCCTCCATCTTACCCCAGACATGCTCAATGATGTTCATGTCTGGTGACTGGGCTGGCCAATCCTGGAGTGCAATCCTGCTGAAGAATTTGCCCTCTCCTGTGATTTGTAATGTAATGGGCAGCACAAATGTCTTGATACCTCAGTGATGTTGATGTTGCCATCCATTTTTTTCCTTCACCAAACTTGACTGATTTCTGTGAGAATCTTGGGTCCATGCGGGTTCCAATAGTTCTTCAGCAGTATTTGTGATGATTGGGATGCAGGTCAACAGATGATTCAAAGGAAAAATCTACCTTCTGCCACTTTTCAAAATTATCAACTACAAGTCAAGTTATTATTTGTTGCTCTTACAACTGGGATCGACTTTTGTTTGATTTTTGTCAGGTAGTGTATACTGTATACAGGTGTTGGCCTGATTGGGTAGCATTACATGGACATTGGAAAATTAAGACCCATTTAAAATTATTTAAGACCTAAAAGTTAATATTTCAGCAAATGTAAGTTATTTCAGTAAATGTTTGTTATTGAAATGTAAGACTTTTTAAAACCCCACAGACACCCTGAGTGTATTATTTCAAAACATAAAAGGGAATTTTCAAGATGATATTGTACATTTTTCTTCATATTCCATGCATCTTTTCTACAAAGATAATTAACAAATCTATAACAAAATGGTTAAAAAGGAGAATAAGAATGTAACTAAAATCATATTATAGTTAAATGTTACAAGGTCTGTAGTCAATAACCTGTTGCCTTAACATCTGTGGCCATGAAGTCATTTGAAAGACTGGTGCTAGCATATCTGAAGGACATCACTGGACCTTTGCTGGACCCCCTGCAGTTTGCCTATAGAGCAAACCGGTCTGTGGATGATGCAGTCAACATGGGACTACATTATACCCTACAACATCTGGACAAACCAGGGAACTACGCAAGGATTTTATTCGTGTACTTCAGTTCTGCCTTCAACACCATCGTCCCATCATTGCTCGAGTACAAACTGACCCAGCTCTCTGTTCCTAGCTCTGTCTGTCAATGGATCACCAGCTTTCTGACAGATAGACAACAGCTAGTCAGAATGGGCAAAATCATGTCAGACAGCCGCACCATCAGCACCGGTGCCCCCCAGGGATGTGTTCTCTCCCCACTGCTCTTCTCCCTGTACACCAACGACTGCACTGCAAAAGACCCCTCCATCAAGCTCCTGAAGTTTGCAGACAACACTACTGTTATCGGCCTCATCCGGAATGGTGTCGAGTCTCCATACAGACAGGAGTTGGAGCGGCTGGCTCTATGGTGCAGATGCAACAACCTGGAGCTGAACACGCTCAAAACAGTGGAGATGATAGTGGACTTTAGGAGAAACCCCCCTGCACTTCCCCCACTCACCATCATGAACAGCACTGTGGCTGCAGTAGAGTCATTCAGGTTCCTGGGCACCACCATCTCTCAGGATCTGAAGTGGGACATTCACATAGACTCTATTGTGAAGAAAGCCCAGCAGAGACTGTACTTCCTTCGTCAGCTGAGCAAGTTCAACCTGCCACAGGAGCTGCTCGTACAGTTCTACTCAGCTGTCATCCAATCCATCCTCTGCACTTCAATCACCGTATGGTTCGGCTCAGCTGCCAAAACCGAATAGCGAACAGCGAATAGTCCGGACTGCTGAACGAATCACTGGCACTACCCTTCCTACACTTCAAGAACTGTACTCTTCCAGAGTGAGTAAAAGGGCTTGCAAAATCACTCTGGACACTTCACACCCAGCACACTTCCTGTTTGAACTGTTACCATCTGGTCGGCGCTACAGAGCACTGAGCACGAAAACATCCAGACACAGGAAAAGTTTCTTTCCTCAGGCCATCTACCTCATGAACAGTAAATTATTCCCCTACTGTGCAATAAACATGTGCAATACTTTCTCATACGCACTTGTACACAGCACCTTATAACAATATACAATGCAATACTTTCTCCATACGCATTTGTACACAGCACCTTATAACTTGCATATTTATAACAAATCTGTACAAACAATTCAACATTCAGAGCTTTTTGACTAACTGCATCTCTCTTTTACGTTTGTCGTATTTTTCTCATATTTATTTTGTGTTGTCACTTGTCTCTTCATGTACACTGGAAGCTTCTGTAGCCAAAACAAATTCCTTGTGTGTGTAAGCACACTTGGCAATAAAAAACGATTCTGATTCAAATTTTTATTTACTTTAATTACACCGAAGAACTTTTAGTGCGTTGTTTAGTTCATTTTTGGCACTGCAAATTTCAAATGTCAAATATAAATCACTCAAAAAGTGCAAATTTATACTTGTATTAAGATTTAACATTGGACATTTCCTTAGCTAATTAGGAATTCGCTTGATCACAATCAAAAGAAGTATTAAAGAGTAAAGTACAATGCTGAAGGCTAATGTGGTGAGTATACTTACAGGTCCCATTATTGTTGCTTGCCAGTGAAACACTAAAAATAAAAGAAGAGAATTACTCAAATTTGCCCAATGTGTCAGATATCATAATGTAAAACTAGGGCTGCGCAATATTGAACAAAAACTGACAGTGCGATATGAATATAATTTCCCAAGATGACTTATAACTTTATTTGGAATGAATTCATCATTTTACATTGATTGGGATTATTTTGTAGAGAAGCATCTGCATAAAATACAATACAATTGAACAGATACAAATTAATTTATAGTTTTCCGAGGAATCTAACAGTATTGATGTACAGAAAATCAATAATAATATAGAAAATAATACTGTATTAGTGTAGAGTCTTCATTGTATAAATAATTAAATACAATTAATTTAGGTTTATATACTTTTATAACCTCTTGGTTTAAGTTTGCTTAAATCCTACACAGTCACAGGTCTTAAAAACACACCCAAATGAAACATTTTCACTCTATTTTAGGGTTAAACTTTGCAATAAACCCCCAAAAATCACATGTTCTGAACTGTGGTACTGATCAACTATAATCATAACTTGACTTTGCTGATCCTGTGATGTGACTATTGCAGATTCACACATTGCAGTATCGATGCTGAAACGATATATTGTGCAGCCCTATGTAAAACAAACCTATTTAAAAATAAAGAAATAAAATGAACTTACAGTCGTCACCAACTGGTCCAGCAGAGCACTGAGCAGGAGGATCCCTCTGCAAGTCTTGAAGTTCCTAGAAAAAACAAAAAAACAAATTGGATTAAAGTAATAGTCAGCTTAGTCCACATTTACATTTCTCTGTGTATTTATTTATACAGACATTAAAATTTGCATGTGTTGGAAAAATATAGAACTACTTACATTCTTTTAAAGGTCCCATGAAATGAAAATAAAGTGTTTTAGATGCTAGTATCAGTATTGTTCGTTTTTAGGATATCTATAAGCTAGTGTGCTCCAAAACAGTGACAAACTTCGCATTTAGAAGACTTAAAACTGATATAAAAATGTAAAGTTTGTCACTTGTGCCTGGATCAACGGTTTTCCTCACGTCACCTCATACTTCAGTTTCTCATCAAATCATGACCAATCAAAAGCTCTCTAGTATCTGACATGCCCCGCCCCCTTCAAGACGCTTCACATTTGATCCAACCATTCTCACTGGCAGAGCAGTGATGAAGCAAAACGCTATTGGCTATTATGGTTGAGATAACGTCAAACATCGAATAAAAATGCACATTTCAAAGCACTTCACGGGACCTTTATTGTGTTTTAAAAGAAGAAAAAAAAAACCAGATATCAGCTTGATGCTTTGTAACGCAGCAATATTGTTAAGTGAGAGTCCAGATCATATATTTTGTGGGATTTAAATATGCTTTTCAGCAAGAAAAATGCCATAACTAAAAATAACAACCATTAGATTGTGGTACACTTTCCCCCTCCTGTGTGTGAAATAAAAATTTTTATATAGTAAATGTAAATATAACTTTCAGATTGATATTGTTATTTAAGAACACTACTTTCTTGTCGAAATAAAACTATTTATCTCTTTAATAACTATTATTTCGATTATCCATACATTTTCTTCTTATATTTAAAACCATGAGGAATTTTGTGGAATGCTTATTTGTGCATCTCTCAATCACTGTATTGTATTTTTGTTTTAAAGTCTCATACAGCTTTACATTTTTCTCTGTACACTGGAATGAGTTGTGTTCAAATCTTCTTGCTTAACAAAAAAAATAATGATTGTCATACATTTTATAAAGATTTACAGAGGACACTCACTAAATTGTCAATGTAATGATAATAGTTTATACAACAAAACCCATTTAAAACAACAGTCCTTTAAATTACATATCAAAAATCCCAGTGCAGTCCAAAATACTAATTATTTAGCCTAATTGTAATTTAGCATTTTGTCAACCATTGTACTATCCTTCAAAACCACCAGATTTGACCCATACAAAAGCAAGAAGTTTTAATTGAACTGGAATTTTGTATGCTACTTATTTAACATATATTAACATATATGAACAGTTCAGAACAAAAATGTTGTTTCATTTCTACATAAATATATCCTGAAGATGGAACATTATTTCAATCATAGTCATATTTTAGTAAGTTATAGAAACAGTAGGCTAAAACAGACATCTTTCATTTATTGTGATTTATAAATAATTAAATTATTTATAAATAATATATTGATATAATATCACTTTCTGTAAGCTGAATTTCATGTGGGCAACAAAAACGTCTGGTCTTTGACCTATAATAAGCTTTATTTTGTCCCTTGAGTGTTTGCTTTTTATATCATATTATAGAGACCTTAAAATGTCTGATGTATCAAATATGATATAAACATGAAACACAAAATGCATATGCTTTCCCCTATCTGTTCGAAAGGGTTGATTTAAAAAAAAAAAAAAAGTCAATTTGACTGATTATTCCCCCATTTCCTGTTTGAAATGGTTAATAAATAATGCTAATTTGTGCATCTCTCAATCACTGTATTGTATTTTTTTTGTCTCACAGCTTTACATTGTTGAAACATTATTCCGATCATATTGTCATATTTTAGTTTATAAATTATAGAAAGAGCAGACATCTTAATTTAATGTGATTTATGAATATATTAATATAATATTGCTTTTGTAATCTGAATTTAATGTGGGCATCAAAAATTCCTGGAAAGTCTGGTCTTTGACCTATAAGTTGTTTTTTGTCCCTTGAGTGTTAGGTTTTTATATTATATCATAGAGACATTAAAATGTCTGATGTATCAAATATGATATAAACATGAAACATAAAACATGTATGTTTCTCCCTATCTGTCCAAAAAGGGTTGATTTTTATCCACAAGTACATTTTACTATTATTTCATGTCAAGGTTCAAAGGGTTAACTTCCAAACAATCAATATAACAATAAAAAAAAAAGTAAGTTTTAAACCATAACACAACTCATAAAACATACCAAATATGAATCCCTTTGAACATAAAAATTCAAAAA
>CAIGQV010019950.1:2627703-2645837 GCA_903798115.1 Danio jaintianensis | reverse complement strand
TATGACGAATGTACATATACATTTCCAAAATAATCCGACTCACATTAAATATATTCACTAATAATGCAAAATATGACGAATGTACATATACATTTCCAAAATAAGCCCACTCACATTAGATATATTCACTAATAATGCAAAATATGTACAATATCACTAGTTAAATAGTAAAAGTGATAATTAAAGGGGAACTATTATGCATTAAAAAAAAATCAAATTAGACTTAGTTGTTTCTAGAGTGTGTATATGAAGTTTCAGTTCAAAATAAACCACAAATAATTGTTTATAGCTCTTTGAAACTGCTCTTTTTAGGCTATGGTCCAAAATGGGCCGTTTTGGTGACTGTCGCTTTAAATTCAAATGAGATTGTGCTATTTTTAAGAGGGGGCGGAGCTACAAATGCCTGTGTGTCAGCATAGTGGCATTATCTTCAGCAGGTGAAAACTCTAATGGTGGATGGCTGTTTAGGCTAATGAGAGAGAGATCGTCAGTAGCTTTCCCCCTCTGATGACATGTACAAAGGGAGAATGTCAATCAAAGTGTTTCTGCAGACTGTTTTTATCAACTGTGATTATAAAATAATAGAATTAATTAAATTTTACCATTAGAGGCTGGTTATATTCACACACTGTTACCACACAACTGTGTTTAAACCGCTTATAAAAGTGATTTTTGCATAATGGGTCCCCTTTAAGTGTTTATTATTACTTGTTCTTGTTATTTAAAGTGCATTTTATGCTGCTTTAACATCGACATAAAGCAATAGTAATAAAATAATGTAATGTAAATGTATAAAGGCATTGTTTTTGTAATTGTAGGTGTTCATGTGTAGCTCCAGTGATAAAGAGTTTTAGCACCGCAACCGGAGGTCCACCCAAGAGACCCCTAACAGCATACATGACATATGTAAAGGATATGCAGCCCACCATCAGCAAACAAAATCCTGGTAAATTTCCACACGAGTCACATCTGTGGAAGTGTTTTCCCTCCACTGAATATTTGTCCAGTCTAATATTTCTTTGATAATGTTTTCTCTCTTTTTTTAAATATAATGGGTAAAACATCTATCATTTCCTTCTTGTGAACTTTAGTATCATGAAATAAGTGTTCCATCAAACCTATAATAATAATATGTTTTCTTCAGGGCTTAAAAGTGTGGATGTTATCCGAAAGATTGCACAGCAGTGGAAAACGCTGACCACCGAACAAAAGCAGGTACATTCTCAATTTATGTGTGCATTCATAAGGTTTATAAGCTTATATGTGTACATCTCCATTACTATACATTGGCAATTTGATACATTATATCCGCAACACTAGTCTATAATGATATAAAAATGTAAATGTTACAGAAGACAAATTTAATATCCAATTTTACATTCAGACCTATCATGGCAGTTTTATTTAACATTCACACATGTAAGGAAAATTAAATTGTATTAGTGGTGCTATATAATGAGTTAGCACTGTCGCCTCACAGCAAGAAGGTCGCTGGTTCGAGTCCCGGCTGGGCCAGTTGGCATTTCTGTGTGTGCATGTTCTCCCCGTATTCATGTGGGTTTCCTCCGGGTGCTCTGGTTTCCCCCACAGTCCAAAGATATGCGCTATAGGTGAATTGGGTAAACAAAATTGGCCGTAGTGTATGAGTGTGTGTGTGAATGAGAGTGTATATGGGTGTTTCCCAGTACTGGGTTGCGGCTGGAAGGGCATTCGCTGCCTAAAACATATGCCGAAATATAGTTGGCGGTTCATTCCGCTGTGGCGACCTCTGAAATAAGCCGAAGGAAAATAAATGAATGCTATATAATGATATGCATCAACAAATCAGCATATGCTAAATATTCAGTCTAAGTTAAAAAATTTATACTGGTTCCTCAAAAAGGAAGGTTAATGGGGACGGCTGCTTCTCACTCAGGGCTGTTTATGCTAATGAACAATTGTCAGCATAGCCCTATTTTTACAGACTTTCTCGCAATTCACAAAGTCATTCATTTGTCAAATAATTGAGTTTGCTTAATTGAAGTAAAAGGTCATCCTCAACTAGGGTTGTCACGATACTGGAATTTGGTACCAATCGGTACAGAAACTTTAAAAACATCTATTTCCCACTAACATTAAACAGCGCTGATTTGCTGTTGTGTTCACATGCTCAACAGAAATGACTGTGATTGGCCATGAAGCTCATCAGTTCACCAAACTCACCACTGTTTACTGAGTGTAAACACAGATACAGGGAAATTGGAGTGTTTCAAAGTCACGTCGATCAGCTGGTTTGTCTACAAGCTGACATACGAGTGATCTGCTGATGAATCGCGGCTTTAAAACGCTCCAGTGTCCCGGTATCTGTGTTTACACTCAGTAAACAGCAGTGAGTTTGGTGAACTGATGACCTTCATGGCCAATCACAGTCATTTCTGTTGAGCATGTGAACACAATGGCAAATCAGCACTGTTTAAGAACATGCTCAACAGCGCTCAAATGTTCACGGGAAATGGACGTTTTTTAAATTTCAGTATCGATTGGTAACAAATTCCAGTATTGTGACAACACTATCCTTAACCACCAACGCTGTCTGGGTTGTTTTGTTACTAATTTGAAGTGTTACATGTTCAGCCATTTCAGGATGCGTCACTGGAGGCCAAGGAGCAGTATAAACTTGCTTTGGAGAAATTCAAAGCCCAGCTCTCTCCTGCACAGAGTGCGGCTTTTGTGGAGGAAAAACGACAAAAAATGGCTAAAAGAAAAGCCATTCGGAAAAAGAAGGTGAGCGTTGCCTTCCGTCATGCAGTTATATTCAAATTTTCTTAAAGTCCACATGAAATGAAAGCTGCAACCATTTTTTTTTCGTATTGTGACGAAGTTCCTAGAGAAATGGAATATTAAATGAGAAAACAGTGGGCGTGGCTTGTTTTTCTAGTCCAAGCTGATTGGATGTAGTAAAGTAGGCATTTAATTCAGATAGATCGAGAAACGGGTTTTGGGAGAGTTATTACAACCTAACAGACACCTCCTCCTCACCATTTCTGTTTGTTGTCAAAACTGACAGCTGGAGGGGTGTGGTTAAGTATGTTAGCCACGCCCAGTACCTCAGACAGACCTAAGCTGATATTTTAACTGAAAACAAACAGGAAGCGCATTTTCAGATTTCAATTAAAGATTACAAGGGCAAACATTTTTTTTTTCTTAATAACACGCATAGATGAATTGTTCAGCACAAAACTAGCAATTTGAGCTAACAAAATCAATGTGGTTAGTTTGGATTTCATTTGTACTTTAAATCTTCTAAAGGTAGTTCATCCAAAAATGAAACTTTCATGGTAATTTACTTTCCATCAGGCTGTCCATGATGTTTTATAAAGTGGTCGTTTTTAAGGACTATTAATAATTTAATGCGTAATATCATTGCGCCTGCTGCAGCCATGGTATGGCAGTAAAGTTCCTTGATTATTACGCCAGAATGAGAGTATAGTTCCTAGTTATATCAGCCTAGAAAATATCAAGTTTTAATTTCCCTTAGGTCTTAGACACGATGTAACTACAGAAGAATCAAGGTTTAAATAGAAAAATTATCAAGCCTTTTTTTGAGGGAGATGCTAATGGTCTAATACTATTCAATTATTTATGCTAAGCTATGCTAAAAGTGCTCCCGCCAGACCAGAATATTGGCTTCATGGATTAAAAAATGGTAAAACTCAACTGTTTACCTCTAGTGGTGTTGTAAAATGAACATTTAAAAAAAAAATGGAGTGTTCCTTTAATGTTCTAATGAACAAAAACTTCACCTTGGATGGTCTGAGTGTGAATAAACTAACAAACAGGCTTTCTGAAGTTTTCAAAGTCAAATTTAAGACTTTTTAAGACCATTATGAATGAAATTTCAGACTTATACAGGGCAAAAATGTTTACTTGCCCTGTCAAAAATATGAAAATGTAGAAATTTATTATATACATATTTTAAATAATATGTCAAAACAACCAAAGTGTATTTGTATAAAAAAAATTAAGTTTCCAAGTTTTAAAAATGGGGTGGCTCAGTGGTTAGCACTGTCGCCTCACAGCAAGAAGGTCGCTGGTTCAAGTCCCGGCTGGGCCAGTTGGAATTTTTGTGTGGAGTTTGCATGTTCTTCCCGTGTTCGCGTGGGTTTTCTCTAGGTGCTCTGGTTTTCCCCACAGTCCAAAGACATGTGGTGTAAGTGAATTGGGTAAAACAAAATTGGCCGTAGTGTATGAGTGTGAATGTGAGAGTGTATGGGTGTTTCCCAGTACTGGGTTGTGGCTGGAAGGGCATCCGCTGCGTAAAACATATGCCGGAATAGTTGCCGGTTCATTTCACTGTGTCAACCCCTGATAAATAAGGGACTAAGCCGAAGGAAAATGAATGAATGGAAGTTTTAAAAACTAGAATCAACTAAATGTAAGCACCACTCAGTCCAGGTCAAAGGAGAGCTTTTAAACAAATGTTATTCTAAGGAAGATAATTAAACCATTTTGGTAAATAGAGTTATTTTTTTAGATGTATTGTTTAATTGTGTTTTGAATTAATTGTGATTGGATAGCTTTACATGGACAGTAGAAAAATAAGATTAAAATAAGAGAATAGGTTTAAAATTAAGACTTACAACACAATATTTTACTGGATTTAAGACTTTTTAAGACCTAAAATTTATTTATTTTTTAAATGTAAGACTTTTTAAGACCCTGATCAAATTGTAATTTTTGGTTGAACTATCCTTTCAAGCGTTTTGATTACCATTATATTAATGTAATGTCCTTTACCTGTAGGAATTGAATAATCTTGGCAAGCCCAAACGCCCAAGGAGCACCTTCAACATCTTCATGGCGGAGCATTTTGTGGAGGCAAAGGGAATCACTATGCAGGTGAGATTTTACACAGTATCCAATTATTTCTGCGGCGAAAATATAACATGCGTTACCACTCAAATGTTTTGCCATATGCTCACCAATAATATGATCAAAAGTGTGATTTACTCCAGTGAGAGCAAATATATCAAGAAACAAAAGATATAATATTTGTTGGTTGTAACTATAACTGTATTGAATGTCATTATTTTCTCTTCAGGCAAAATTGAAGTCACTGAGAGATGACTGGGATCGCTTGAGCGACACACAAAAACAAGTGAGTTTTTCCTCAAATTTAGCATATAGCTTTCAAAAGGGGCTCAAGCAACAATTAAAAATGCAGTAGGTTATTGTCTTCAGAAACAATTTTTGTTGTGCTGGTTGAAAGTCTCTTCACATTCCAATAGTAATGATTACAGTAAATGATCTAAATGTATTTATATGTATTTTTATATTCTGGGTAAGGCATAAGACAAAAAAAAGTTTGTCCGATTAAAATTTGTCAGGACGATAATTCCCGTAATGTACAGAACGCAGATCTGCCGTTTGCGCGTTCACGTGCACACGAGAGAGAAAGTGAGTACGTTTACATGGACACCAATAATCCGATTTTAATACAAAGATAATACTCTGATTAAGAGTCTACCATGTAAACAGCGATTTTTGATTAATTTCATCCGATTAATCAAAATCATAATCAAACTAAATCGAATTAAGACATGTGGAGTATGCCGATTTTAGTGGCATTATTGAAGTCCACTACAGACATGTAAACACCGCAATCAAACTATTACTGTGTTGGATTTTCGCCGCATTTTGTGACAGGATAATGTATACACACACGGCTGTTTGACACTATTCTCTGCAACTACCGAGTCAGTGAAGGACCACAGACACCTGCATAGCAAAATGCAGAGGTTTTTTTTCCCCCATACGGTGTGCGGTATCAAATCAAACTCTTCCAGTAGTTCATACTCTCATCCAATACCTCGTTTGTCACGGAGGGCATGCATGAAATGTTCCTAAATGAAAGTGAAAGTGCCAAACTGCAGTTAAAGTCGACAAATTCAAAATGAAACACCCAAAATTACATGAAACTCTGGAGGAATCGAATTATCTGCTATAACATGTAAAACGAGATCATGAAAGGAACATTCAAAAAGCAACTCATGTAAACACATTAATCGTATTATTGTCTTAATCAGATTAGGGCAAATCATTCGATTACTGATGTCCATGTAAACGTAGTCAGTGACAGCGGTAAAAACAATTGCTGAATCAAAACTTTTTAAAATCCTGATTCAATATTGGAGTTACTTTTGCACGCTGGAGGAAGGATTACACCATGGTTGAAGTATTTCTTTTAGACAGGTAATGTTATCTTTTAAAACTATTTTAGTCACGCAAAGCTGATGTAGGTTGTGTTATGAATGGGTTATATGCACAGAAGTGTTGTTCAGCCACTGAAATCTTCCGGCGAAAGATTGATGTGACTTTTCAGTTTCATAAGGGATCTTTTACAGCATCGATAATGTCGATTTTTATTTAGTTTAACAACAAAACATAAGTAAATATTGCTATTCCACCCAGCTTGCTTTACTGAGGTGAAGTTGGTTTTATATTCACATTGGTTCATTGTAACGCGGCCCCTATATTGTTTGCCATGCTACTTTGAATATTCGGTCTGAAATAGCATGTAAATATGGCTTATTAATAAGTGTAATTCCTGCACTCCGCCGGCCAACCACTAAGCATACAGTAGTCGCTTTAGGACAAAGCGCGTGAGAGAGTGAGACCAGCGATCCTTGCATGCATGAAATATTGCACATTATGACAAGTTTTGCTTCCTACATAACTGAAAACCTGCTAGATATAATACAGTTTTTCGTTCGGAATTGTAGTATTATAAAGTATTATAAAGTTTTCTAGGGCTGCACGGTGGCGCAGTGGGTAGCAAGTTCACCTCACAGCAAGAAGGTCGCTGGTTCGAGCCTCGGCTGGGTCAGTTGGCGTTTCTGTGTGGAGTTTGCATGTTCCCGTGTTCGTGTGGGTTTTCTCCGGGTGCTCCGGTTTCCCCCACAAGTCCAAAAACATGTGGTATAGGTGAATTGGGTAAGCTAAATTGTCCATAGTGTATGTGTGTTAATGAGTGTGTATGGATGTTTCCCAGTGATGGGTTGCAGCTGGAAGGGCATCCGCTGCGTAAAACATATGCTGGATAAGTTGGCGGTTCATTCCGCTGTGGTGACCCCAGATTAATAAAGGGACTAAGCCGAAAAGAAAATGAATGAATGAATAAAGTTTTCTAACTGGCGAATGACATGATCTAGTGGGTTGTCTACTGTCATCTTTACGGTGTGTGTTTGTGATTTCATGAGGCGTCGCTTTGGATGGCAGGGGAGGAACTGTGTTTTTAAAGCTATTATGCTAACGGTTAGCATTTTGGCAGATCACCTAATGCACCCTTAATTATGAATTCAATAAATAGCACTGCTCATGCTAGCTATACTCTTGAGTAGAGTTTGGTGTTAACATGTAAGGTAATTATGTAGCTTACAACTCATTTTATTTTTCTGGGGTCCTAAAAGGTAATATAATGCCCTTACACAACTTAAGGTATCAAAAAGGTCTTAAATCAGAGCATGAACTGCAAAAAAATAGTTAATTAATTAATTAAAATAAATAAATTAAATATTTTTCTGTTTTCTCAGTTCAAATCTTCACACATAAATTTAAAATCAAGACACATTTATTTACTCATTTACTTTTTTTTAAAAGGGTGGTCCAGAGTGTATTTTTAAGGCTTGGTTGTGTTTATGGGGTGCAAAGCAATGTGTGCTCATGCTTCATTTGTAAAAATCACGTTATTCTTACTTTAATTATATACTGCTACTCAGCTAACATAAAAACAACTATCATATTTCCTAGTTCCTCCGAAAGCCCAGCCTCAAGAAGTTCTGATTGGTTAGCTAACATAATGTGCTGTGATTCGTGGGTTGGCTCCACGTCACCAGGAAGCATCACGCCTCTACTAGCATAGGCTTTGCCTCTGCTGTGTAAATACTGCCAGTGTAGCCGTATCAGTTTGAGCCTGAATCAGACAGAAAATGAAAAGGACACAGCTGAACCTCCTGCCTGCTCTCTAAAATAAAATCTGACAAGTGTCTTTCATATATATTCGGGTTATAAGCATGTGTACGTAATATGAAACGTTCACATATCTTTTGCGAGTTCGTTATTTGAGATGTAAAACCAGAACACACGGAAAGCGGCTGCATAGAGAGACACTGCAGTGCTGCTAAAGATTGTGGGTGTTTACAGCGGTTTGACGGATCAATATGAATTTGTAGCTAAATTGTTGCCAAACAGCATTTTTCGTTGTTTACGTCCTTGCTACAACATACCGTTAACGCTAGAAACCTTGCATATAATAGATCAATTTTAACAAATAAAAACACTTAAAGGTTGTGGCTCACAATCCACAGCTTCTTCTATTATGCTTGGAGCTGCTCCTTCTTTGGGGAGTTTTTAGCCTAATACAGCACTGAACTGAGAGAGATTCTGGAAGCTGTCCTTTGAGCTATATCTTTTTTATAATTCTCTGGAACATAATTAAAATTAAATTGTACGCACTTCTATCTTTGTGTCATGTTCTTTGGAAGCCCAAATACAGAAACAGAACAAGCTCTGTGGAAATAGCAGCGTTTGGACGGCATTTTATCTTTCTCTGCTATAACATTACAGCGCCTCTGGCCACGCCTCTTCACTGCGCAGGGTATATGCGCGTAACCTGAAGGGTTTATGACATCATTAACCCGGATGTATATTTTGTAGTTGGCTGTAGGCTTTGCTAAGCTAACTCTCTAAAATCCAATGTCTCCCTTTGCATTGAACTTTGAGCGTCTTACATTCAGAGATGTTGTTTATGTTCACACAGCTACATTACACAAGAACTAAAGTTTAAAATATGATATCGTAGTGGACCACCCTTTCAAATGTTTTTTTCACAGCTTATTTGCAGATATTTGTTTGATTTTGCTAAATTTCACTGAACACAAGACTTCTAGTTACATGTAATATTGCTTCTAGATGTGTTTTAATTTTAGAATATTTCTATACAGATTTGCACTGGAGGACTTGATAAAAATACTGAGGAACGTTGAAAATATTAATCAATATCTTGTACGGTTCTTCAAGTTAAAACACTCAAAAAATTGCTTATTTAAATTGAGCTGAATCAACACAATTCTTGAGGGTTTATTTTAGACAACTTTATTGTTTTATGTTCAATCTACTTAAATTTGTAAAAAAAAACAATGAGTTAACTAAATCGATTTGTGTTGGGACAATATGAAGAAATTGTGTGGAACCCAGCATTTTTATAAATATTACAAGAATTTGATTGTTAACCTAATTAATTTGAATTTTGTTATACTTTAATTGTAGATTTTACGAGTTATACTGCGGTCACACTAGAGTTTGAGCATGCGAAATACTGTCATACGGCGCTGCAAAAAGGGGCGGAATAAAACAAGATGATTAGACATTAAAAAAAGCGAATGATTGGTCCATATTTATAGTTTCTGTACAGAAAGGTCATGTTTTGAACTTCGATTGCTCTCACGCAGTCACATGATGTGATTTCCCAGGTCAGAGTTCACCAAGCTTGAACTTTGCAATGCAGCGAACTGCGAAACTTGTCGCATGAGTTTGCGTTTCCGGTCTGCTGTATTCGCATGCGTATGAATGGAAGTCTATGGGGCGAAAAGTGCAATGTGACCGCGGCTTAAGAGTTTAGCAGTGACACATTAAATAGATCAAAAGTGACTAAACATTCCACATTTCCACAAATATATTAAGCAACAAACTATTCTCAGCAATATTAATTGATTCTTGTGCTTCAAATCAGCATATTGAATGATTATAAGAGAGTAGTAAATTCCATTACAAGAATAAATTAGATTTTAATATATGTCAAAATAAATTACACTCTCTCCATAATTTACATGAATTGACTTTTTAAAATGTATTTAAAATTGTAACACTATTCTTTGTTGATAATTTTTGGCCTAGATTGCTGCTCTAATATAGTCTAAGATTATTGTAGATTTCACAATTAGCCATTGTAGAATAACGGAGGGTTTATTTACCTTCATCTGACCTCACTGCTCTGCTTTCAGATGTACATACAGCTGGCAGAGGACGATAAAGTCCGTTACAAGAATGAAATCAAATCGTGGGAGGAGCACATGATGGAGATCGGAAGGGAAGATCTTTTGCGGAGAAAGACGAAGAGAGTCCTCAAAGCCAAAGCCACTAAAAACAGGAAAAACAAATCCAAAGTGACAGTGATAAAGGCAAAAGCGCCCAAAAAGAAGGCTGACGCTAGTGGAAAAGCTGTGAAAAAACTGAAAAACACCAAAAAGTCAGATGATTTCTAGGACTCTGATCAACAGAGTGTGTTGTATAAAAACCACAACCGTCCTCAATAAAGTCTGCGCTTTTCCGTTATTAGAGCTGCATTTATATATTGTTCATGAAGGTTTGAAATCTGTGAAGATGCCTTCTTCATCTTTTCAATAAATTCCTCTTTTTGCTGTTTTTTCTGTATCATGCAAGCGATATTTGACCTCACCATGACTGCTTTCAAAGTATTGTATTGTATAAAGTGATATAACATTTCCTAAAATTGACTTTAATGACACGAGTTTGCTTAGAATGAGTTTGCTTTAGAAGAGGACGCCATGTTTTTTGTATGTCTTTACTTACAAAATAAACATTTACTTTTTCTATAAAAGCAGCGAGGCATTTACGACAATAATATACAACTCTATTAAACAGATATTGTAAATGTGCTTTCTAAAGTTAACCCTTGTGTATTGTTCAAATGGACTACCCTTTTGTTATGTTGGAGGCTGTTTTTGCCCCATTGACTTCCATTATAATGACATTTTTGGATTGCAAAGCCATGGCAGCAAATAATCATGCTTTCTTGATTGTTGGTGGTTTTCCCTGTTTGGAAGAGGTCAAATTTGTCATTTTTACTGTTGGTCATCAGTTGGCACCATTAACCCTTTAGATTAGCCTGTGCAACAAAAGTTTCTGGCTTTTATATGGAGTTCTATGGAATAAAACTGCTAATTATAGTATGCGTGGATAAATACACATACTATGTTCTAAGAGATGAGGTGCTTATTTTGGTTTTCTCAGACAGACCCAGACGCACACTATACTCCATTTAAAGAGCCCCTATTTTGCATTATTAATGGTCATATTTTGGTTTTGGGGGTCTCCAACAAAAGACTGATATGCACGCAAGGTCAATAAACACTTTCATTGTCTTATAATATGCATTTATTACCTAATTATCCCAACGACTCCCATATGATTCGTTCAGCGATTCATTTGTTCCCAAACCCCTCCTTAGCGCGAAGCTAATCTGCGCTGATAGGTCCGATGACCCAGTCTGTTGTGATTGGTCGACTGGGTTCAGCACAAGACAGAGAGAAATACCCACCACAGCTAAGAAGTAGCAGCCAGAGAGTATGTGAGAGCCCAATGCAGGAATGCAATAAAGCAATGCAGTTAAACACCAGCATATTACTCTACTCTTAACCCTAACCTAAGTAATAACAACGACACACATTCAGTACTAATCCACACAGTGGCTAAAGTTGAACTATTTTGAAAACTGACTGCGCTGTGTGTGTGAGGAACAGCTGATGGTGGCCATAGCAACGACAAACAGCAGAGGATCGGGAGCACAAAACGCATTTAAAGGAAGAAGCACGTGGTGCGTTTTCAACGTGGTTTTGGACACAATATGTGAATAGCTTTAACTTCTATTGAATAGATTTAACCTGAGAGATACAGTACAAGCCCTGATCTATAATAGATAAGTGATTAAAAGCTACGCGGGGCGATCACAACTTATAATAGACAATTAAACAACACAAAACGAGGCAACAATTTTAATCACACTTACATGTTATGATCCAGAGGAAGAAGAAACGGGTCCATATGAACTGCAACAGTTACTGAAAAAGTCCCTGTCAAAGTCTGACAAAGTCCTATACCTAATAGTGTCTGCTGCTCCTTCCTTTAATAGCAAACGGCCAACGAATCTCGTGCTGCAGCGCAGGTTATTGTATCAAAAATCTGAAAAATGACAGGAACAAACACAGCACAAGGTTGGCTATACTGTGGTGTTGTTGTGAAAATGAACTTTAACCCTTTATTCCCCGCAGCCGAATCTCCATCAGTCAGTGATCGTCATCTTCGCATCATGATCAGTCCCGTGATCCTCAGCGCTCCGCTAGTGTCTGAAGTCAAATGCGCGTTCACATTTTGCCGGATATGGAAATACATATTTGGTGATGTACCGTATCGACGTAGATGCGTTCAAACAAAAGATCCGAACCCAACTCGATTCATTCATTCGACTCTAAGTCAACTATTTCGCTAAAGAATCAGTAGTTTTAAACACTGTGCACTTTCAGATTTAAACCTCAGCTGGATGCTTTCATTCACTTAGAGTTGTGCTACACACTACATGGAAGCTCATTTTCAAAAACCCATAATAGGGGCTCTTTAAAAGCCAGAAACTATGCTTTTTACTGATGATCAAAAGTAAAAATGACAAATTTTACCTCTTCCCAACAGGAAAAACCATCAACGATCAAGAAAGCATGATTATATAGTGTCATAGCTTTGCAATCAAAAAATGTCCTTATAATGGAAGTCAATGGGGCAAAAACTGCCACCAACTTAATGAAAGGGTAGTCCATTTTCCAAAGTTTTTGAAAATTTTCAAAGCATTTTCCCAAAATATGTGTCAAAATAAGATTTGTCACCAAAAATCATTCCATTTGTTGAAACAGAGAAGATTGTGGCTAAATTAAGAGTCAAAATCACCACAGAGTGGATGAAAACATCCCCAACAGCACATAAGGGTTAAAGGGATCATATTATATATTTTTTTTAATCACTTAAGATGTGTCCAAAGAATGTGTTTAAGAATCTTCCGCTCAAAATACCTGATGGATCATTTATTAAATGTCCAATTTTGGGCTGAAGCAAAAACACACTGATTTCATGTATGCTTCTTTAAGGCAGGACACTGCAGGCAAAAATCAAATAAATCAATTTAGGGTGTTTTCTGTGCATGTTTTTTTTTTTTCAGTCTAATTTAAAAAAAAAAAAAAAAACATTAAAATACACTTTTAAGTGTTTCTTATGTTACACTTTCTCAATTTGTATCTGTAGATTTCAATATTTTTAAATGTTTTCTCAATTATTATTTTCTCACCAATTATTCATTATTCTGAAGTTTTTTTGGGGGATCTTTGTTCATACATAATTTGCCTGATAAATAGAGATTACCAAAATCACTTTAAAAAAATAAATCTGACAACAAAATGTCTAAAAATATTTAAATGTTAATTTTGAACCTGACTTTATTCAGTGTTAAAATGTTGTACTAGAAATGTATGCAAATGCACATATTTAATGAAATGGGTATTATTTAATTTTTAACCCTATTCGCCAGCAGTGCTCTGCCTTAAATGCAAATAAGATCCTGCTTCTCCCCGCCCCCATTCCAGAAGTGGACGAAGCCTTTAAAGCTTCAACAACAAACAACCAAAGCATCTGCCTCCTCGCATAAGTCTGGTCAGTTTAAACTCCTTAAGTACGGTTTTCCAATACAGACACACAGAAAGCTGCTGTCAGACTGCATGTTGTGCGAATACTTGCAACTTTGCATACCTTGTTTTCATGCTCAAACAGCAACGTTAACCCTACAGGAAGCTGAAAGTTCATTCATTCATTCATTTTCGGCTTAGTCCCTTTATTAATCTGGGGTCACCACAGCGGAATGAACCGCCAACTTATCCAGCATATGTTTTACACAGCGGATGCCCTTCCAGCTGCAACCCATCACTGGGAAACATCCATACACACTCATACACTACTGACAATTTAGCTTACCCAATTCATCTATACCACATGTTTTTGAACTTATGGGGGAAACCGGAGCACCCAGAGGAAACCCACGCCAACACGGGGAGAACATGCAAACTCCACACAGAAATGCCAACTGACTCAGCCGGGGCTCGAACCAACGACCTTCTTGCTGTGAGGCGATTGTGCTACCCACTGCGCCACCATGCTGCCCCAAAGCTGAAAGTCTAAAACAGATATAATATGACCCCTTTAAAGGAACGGTTTATTTTAAAAATGAAAATGTCATTTACTTGCCCATACGTTCCAAACCTGTATGACTTTGTGCATGTCTTTAAACTAAAAATAATCACATGCTTTATTCTACATGCAGTGTGCGCTAGATTTAAGATAAGAGTTCAAACCAAAGAAAACCCAACATGAAAAGGCTTCAACTTTAAAGTATGAAAATGCACCAGTGAAATCTGATAGCCATGGCAATGATCTTTCAGTGAATAGTTTTGATTTTCTTTGCGACCTCTAGTCTTACATAAACCGCATGGAAATAAAACCGCTTGAATATATTTGTTTCATAAATTTCTCTTTTACGACACAAAGAATGAGTAAATGACATCGTTTTTAACGATGTCATTTTTTTCATTTTTAAGTGCTAGACTAGGGGTAAAAACCTAAAAGTTGTGGTTTTTAAAAGTGTTTTGGTCTCCAAGGGTGAATTTATTTGTCAAAAATACAGTAAAAATAGTATTTAAAAAATATTCACCACTGTAAATTTTAATACTTTCAAATTACTAGCAAAACTGCAGTCGTCAGTGTCACATGATCCTTAAAAAAAATCTATAATATGCTGATTTGCTGCTCATTTATTGTTATTGTTATCAATGTTGAAAAGTTTTTCATGATTCTTTTATTAATAGAAAGTTCATAGAAACAATTGTTTTTATTGTAATCAGTTTATTGCATTAATTCTATAAAGCATTAATTAAAAAATAAGTATTGAATCAATTGGGTATAAAAAAATATATATGAATACCTTGTATTATTATTGAATTTGAATTGTGTTGCATAACTGTTTCCACACAAATCGTATGCATATTCTAGTTTTCAACACTGAAAACAATAATGTAATATTTAATCAGCATATTATGATTTCACCACTATAAAAAGTCTGAAAATTCAGCTTTACCATCATATGAATACATTTAATTTTAAAATAACTAACTTGAAAAATATTTTAACTTCATTCACTTCACTTCAAATGTTCTACAACATTAGTTTGTAGTGTATTACTGTATTTTTGTTCAATAAATGTAGCCTTGGTGAGCAAAATCCTTTAAAAAAAAACGTTTTTACCCCATTAAAGGGCAAATATTAGCTTATAATGTAACTGTCAGGACACTTAACTTCACAAATTACACATTATAAAAACTGTTATTTACATAATCAGTTTAAATATCCCTGTGTGATCAAATCAGGACTTCGAAACTGAGCGAGGATCCGACGGTAATTTGGCTTCTTGCAGTAAAGTCTCAAAGTCGGGCGAACACACCAGCTTGTGTGTGATGTTTCCGAGCACGGTCATGTCACCGGTGAGGCCCTCCGTCAGACGCACACAAACCAGTTGCTGCAGATATACAAACACCAGCATATCACATCACATGAAACATCCTCATATTAATGAGATCTACAGTGCATGAACAAATAAAACAGGCTTCGATAATAGCCGTGAAAACTGTATGGACACAACTGAACTTTGACTTCAAACTCAGAATTATTCGCCCCCCTGTATATTATTTTCCCCAATTTCTGTTTAACGGAGAGAAGATTTTTTTTTCAACACATTTCTAAACATAATAGTTTTAATAACTCATTTCTAATAACTGATTTATTTTATCTTTGTCATGATGACAGTACATAATATTTTACTAGATATTTTTCGAGATACTAGTAATCAGCTTAAAGTGACATTTAAAGGCTTAACTAGGTTAATTAGGCAAGTTAGGGTAATTAGGCAAGTCACTGTTTAACGAGGGTTTGTTCTGTAGACAATCAGAGAAAAATCTTGCTTAAGGGGTCTAATAATATTGACCTTAAAATGGTTTCAAAAATTAAAAACTGCTTTTATTCTAGCTGAAATAAAACAAATAAGACTTTCTCCAGAAGAAAAAATATTATAGGAAATACTGTGAAAAATACCTTGCTATGTTAAACATTTGGGAAATATTGGAAAAAGAAAAGAAAATGGGGCTAATAATTTTGGTATCACTTTATTTTGATGGTGCCTTTAACACATTTTGTTGAATTTAAGTTACAATGCATCTACATCCCAACTAATTCTCATTAGATTATGAGTAGACTATTAGGTTGGGGTTAGTGTAAGTTGACATGTACTTGCAAAGTTTCTTATAGTCAATGAATAAATGTTGAAATAGCAGTATCAGCAGATATTAAGCAGACAGTCTACTAATACTCAAATGACAAGTAATTGGCATGTAGTTGCAATGCAACCTTTAGTCAACAAAATGTGCAACAGGGATCATCAAAATAAAGTCTTACCATAATTTTGACTTTAGCTGTATCATGAAAGACAAAATGTATCATGAAAGTGGTCTATAATAAGTATTTAGTGCAATTTAGTGCAACTTTACAATAAGGTTCCAAAGGTTAAGTAAGGTAAAATATATCAAAGAAAATATGATAAAATGTCAAATTGAAAAAATAATTCACTTTTCCCTGATTTTCACTGACTAAAAAGCTGAATTTTCATGACCTATCCACCTTTTTTTTTTTTACTTAATGGTGGTGAGGCCATTGTAAATTAAAATGTGTCAAGTCTTCCGGTCTCATTCACCTCCATTCATTTTGAGCAAAATAAAGCAACTTATGCTGCTTGATGTTCAAATAAAATAAAATGGAATAAAATGGCACAGAAACCATAACGATAGGTAAAACATGAAACAATGCAAATAAATAAAATGGAAAGTAAAATTTTAAATGACAAACAAAAATCTGTCATATGACTTGGACAAAAAAATGAAATAAAATTCTCTTGACTTTAAATGTATGGAATAGGACTATAAAAAATAAGTTGAAAAAAATTAACAAATAAATGATTCGATTAAGGCAACACAGTGGCTTAGTGGTTAGCACTGTCGCCTCACAGCAAGAAGGTCGCTGGTTTGAGTCCCGGCTGGGCCAGTTGGCATTTGTGTGTGAAGTTTGCATGTTCTCCCCGTGTTGGCGTGGGTTTCCTCCAGGTGCTCCGGTTTCCCCCACAGTCCAAAGACATGTACTATAGGTGAATTGAATAAACTAAATTGGCCGTAGTGTATGTGTGTGAATGAGTGTGTATGGATGTTTGCCATGACTGACCGATCAGAATCAAGTATTCCAGACAGCCATATAATAATGTTAGTTAATGTATTTAACATGATGAAACCAATAAAGTATATATTCATCTTCATTCATATTTCTTAAAGATATTAATAATTCTTAGTTCATGTCAGTAAATAAATAAATAACCATAACTAATGGAACCTTACTGTGAAGTGGGACCTTTATATCAAATATTGGTATTTTTTTACATTTCTGATACCGACAGGCTTAGTTTTCTATTCGCTATATGGAAAAATTTGGGGGACACATGTTGCATGGATCAATGTGTGTATTTGTGTATTGTCTTTATAAGATGATATTGCATCTATAAAATGAGGATGTGTTAACCCACCTGCAGGAAAGAGAAGGCTGCTCCCTCTGAAACGTCTAATGTAACATTTCCCATGACCAGCTGGACTTTACCAGACTTTCTGATTTGCAGTTTTCCAATCAGACCCTCTGAGAAGTCCGACAACACAGGAATGGCGCTTTTATCGGGCTTGTCCTAAAAATGAGATCAACATAGCATTAACCCTCCTGTTGACTTAAAGGGCTCCTATTTTACCCCTTTTACAAGATGTAAGATAAGCCTTTGGTGTCTCCAGAATGTGTCTGTAAAGTTTCAGCTCAAAATACCCATCAGATTATTATTATACAATGCAGAATATGCCCACTTCGGAGTCTGAGGACAGTGTAGCTGTTTTTGTAGCCTGTGCCTTTAATGCAAATTAGCTGGTTCGACAGAGACAGACACGTGTGAAGCTGAAATAAAGCTCATTAGTCAAAAATACCAAGTTAGTTTATTTGATGTATTTGTGTTGGAGTTTATTCAAGCCTTTCTGCAATGATGAGTCACACACAAATGTACAAATGTACACATTATGAAGTTTGCAGTACACACACACACACACACACACACACACACACACACACACACACAC
>CAIGQV010019950.1:2593118-2619174 GCA_903798115.1 Danio jaintianensis | reverse complement strand
TATATATATATATATATATATAATTCTGGCACTGTGATATTATGTTTAAGCCAGTTTGGTGTATCTTAAACATTTTAGTGATGGTTAAAAATATTTTTTTTAAATAAGTATTTTATATAAATTGTTCATTTTTTAATTATTATTCTGGTATTGTGATATAATTTTAAGTCGGTTTAGTGTAAACCCCCTATTTTGTCCCATTCCTGATGTAGGTAAAAATCTCAACCAATAGGGGACAGTGTTAAAGCATCTCAGATTTTGACATTGGTCTTGATTGCTTGATTGTTGTGTTTCCTCAATTTGCTTAAGTAATTTTACAATACAATGTGTCCAGTTGTATTACAAAATCAGAGGATCAAATTGAAATTTAATTTTTGGCTTATGATTCGAATGATATCCAGCTTTGACAATACAAATCAAGTCTATAACTGATTTAAAAGAAAATTAAAGTCTTAAGATTAAGAAGCACTTTTCCAACTGATCTATCAGCATTTATTAGAACACTATTGCATTTATCAAGCATGTCTTTATAAAAACTGACATACAGTTCCCATCAGCAGCTCTCTGCTGTAATGATTTATCCACGTCGGGTCATGCTTTCTGTGTTGTTTCATGGCTCTGAGTGAGTTCAGAAAGGGATCTCATCGTCTTACACACATAAGTTCAGTCACCACAGCAATCCTTCCTACTGAGGTCATTCAGCATCTCCTCACAGGATTTAACAGTGTATTTGTTCGACCTCCTTGCTGCAGGAATGCTATTAGGATTGGGAATAGTGGACATATCCAAAACAATCATATTACCATGCATAGACATAAAAATAATGTTACTGTGTTTTGAATTGAACTCATGTCAGCCCACACACAAATCTGATATATGGCAATATATGCAAATTAAAAATGTGACAATCAAGCTCATATTTAGATTTTACATATATAAAAAATATTCACATATTTTGAAATATTGCAGAAATGTTTTGTATGTTTTTTTAGAACCATTGGAATTACAAATATGTACATATATGTTCAAATAAATGTGCTTTAATTTTATATACGTGTTCATATATAATTACATCTAATATATTTGAACATGTGCATATTTGTAGTTGTAATGGTGGAAATAAAAGTATATATAATAATATAAGTGCCAATTCTTGCAATATTTTAAATTGTATGTTGCATATATGACATATTTATGTATGTAAAATTAAACTTTAAACTTAAATGTTGTAGTTTGCACATATGTACATATTTATAATTAGAACATAAGTACATATTTGTAATTCCAATGGTAAAGAAAAAATATATATATATATATAAAAGTGGCCATTTTTTACACTATTTTGAAATATATGTTGTATATATGACATTTATATATGTAAAATTCAACTATGAACTTTAATGTTATAATATGCGCATATGTACATATTTATAATTAGAACATATGTACATATTTGTAATTCCAATGGTGGAAAAAAAATTATAATAATATTATACAATATATACATTTTTTGCACTATTTTGAAATATATGTTGCACATGAGACATATATTTACATAAGTAAAAAGCTCATAAGTAAAAATTAACTATGAACTTGAATTTACATATTACATATTTTTAATTCCAATGGTGGAAAAAAAAAATATATATAGAAGAAAGTTGTTGTTTTTTGCAATATTCTGAAATTTGTGTTGCGTATATGACATATATTGATCAAATTAAACATGTAAAATACATGTAAAATAATATATTGAAAAATTATACACGTATAAATACACATTCTATGAACTTGAATATTATAATTTGCATATATACACTACCAGTCAAAAGTTTGGGGTCAGTTATTTTTTTAATTATTAATTTTATTTAATAATTTAAATAAAATTATTCTGTTCATCAAGGTGGCATTTATTAAATGTAAAAAAAAAAAAGTTTAATTGTTAAATACTTATTTATTAAATATTTATTTATTACTTATTGTATGTAGTTTCAAATGAAATTATTACTCCAGTCATTATTGCTTTTATTACGATTACCATTAATAATAATACTATTAATAATAATAATAATAATAATAATAATAATAATAATAACAACAATAAATAATATTAGAGTGATTTCTGAAGGATCATGTGAATCCTTTGAAGACTGGAGTAATGAAGCTGAAAATTCATCTTTAAAATCACTAGAATAAATTATTAAATTAAATTATAAACTACTTTTTTTGAACAGTTATTTTATAGTGCAATAACATTAAAAAATCCTACTGACCCCAAACTTTTGACCAGTAGTGTATTTCTATCTATCAGATTTCTGTATGGGAGATTGCACCACATTGTCAATAGATGCGTACTTCATCAGCAATATATAGTGTTTTTACAATCATTTTGTGTAAGAAGGACTTTTGGAAGAACAACTTTCAAATATTATTAACTCCCAAATGAAATGTCAGCATCACAGGTGTGCACTCCAATAGCCCTTACTCCATCATATATAATGAAAACTGTTAAGACAACATTTAAGAGCGCTTTTATAAATCTCATTTTACCTCTTGGTTGGGAACAAACATTAATCATTGCATTTTAGAACTGTTTTAGCTGGCTCTACTGTAAAAAGCACAATGTCATCCTGGAATTCTGCAGAAACGCTTATGAATCACATAAAGGAGGCTTGAAATTGTTTTCTGTTCCAGACAGGCGTTCATTACTGAATTTGTGTAGATTATGTTGAGCAGGAATGTGTTCATACCAGGATGACTTTACTCAAAAAAAAAAAAAAATAGGGCAGCTGTGGTTGCCAGATTTTCACAGTTAAAAATATGGTATAGGGGAGAGCGGGGACGTTCAAGTACCATTTTCATAAAAACCTATTTTTAAAAGATAATGTTTAGACAGAAATACATTTTTGCTGTGGTTACTTATTTATAAGTGTGGTCTATCAATATCGGGTGGTATTTTGAACAAATGTAACTTCAAAATAATTTAATATTAAACAAATTGCACATTGTTACGTTTGACCCCGTCAGTAGGGTCAAAAGTAGCACAACAATATTTGCTAAATTTACTGGCTTAATCTTGTTTATTTTAAATACATCTGACTATGACCTTCTTAATGTTCACTGCAAACATATTTTGTCCTTTATTTTTGCAAAAAATATTAAACGGCATTTTCATTTTAAATTTCACTTCCATCAAACGTTTCAAAAGCAATCCAACAATGCAAAATGTTACAATTTTCTACAATTTTTGAATGTTTTTTAATTATTATAGGCAATATGCATTAATCTTATAAAACATCTGAGTCAAAACACTGAAAACTCCTATGTGGAAGTGAAAGATAAGGCATGGCTATTATCAGTGGGACATAAATAACAGAGCTACTTTCGTCCCCACAGGAACTCTTGCCATTTAAACCTGATTTACTTTTAAACTGAAAAACGCAGAAATTGCAAACTCAAGGATGTGTTATTGCACTAAATAACCTGTAGAATGATCATTACTGTGATGCATGAAAAGAAAAAACACTTGTAATAAGAAAAAAAGAACCACTACAATAAATTACTTTCTGCACTTAAAAAAAACTGAAATTCGGAGCTAACCAAGTGACACTGTCCTGAAATCAGCTGATATTTGGCAGCTCCATCAAGGGTTGCATGCTAGTGCTGTTATATCCTGGAAAGCAAATACTGTCAGGGCTTCGAGAAAATCGCTTTGTTACTTTCGTCCCACATTACTTTCGTCCACGCTCTCCCCTAAACCGTAGTAGTAATTTCACATTTTTACGATAAGCAACGATATTTCATTAATTTAATCTTATGTTCATGAAAATACTGCGTCAAAATTATATGTGCTTTTAAGCCTGAGGATCAGCAGTTAATAAATGTATACAGTCTTTTATAAATTGCGAACTGCCACTCTAAAAAATATCCATGCTGTCAATGGTAAAAAATGGTAAAAATGCTACAGTAACCTGTAAAAATCCGTAATCTGGTTAACAGTAAGTTTCCGTACTATATACGGTGAAAAAACGTAAATTCACTTTCACAGAATTTCCGGCTTTGACAATTCACTTTTTATGCTTTCTTGTTGACATTATTAGTGTTTTTTTCTTTTAGTTTATGCACATTAGAGTTTTATGTTACATCTACATAATGTTTATTGCATTACTTTAATTGTATGTGTGTTACACCATGATGGATTTAGCAGTTGTTTGAAAGACACTGAGTGTCTGCTTAGTCTGTTTCTCTGCTTGTGGGAAAAGTTGTTTGTGATGAGCGTTGGTTCATCATGAGACTTTCTCATCCACACATGCTTATGGTTGTGTTTTTGTCTGTGTAACAAAGTTATGTTGTGTAGATGTTAGTACTTCAAAACATTGGTGTATGACAAAAAAAAGAAATACGGTAATTTACCAGTATTTAAATAAATGTATTTTACGTTCCTCCTACTGTATTTTTAACAGTTATATTCCAACAACCACAGCTGGCATTTTTTACCGGGAATTTTACAGATTACAGTGTACGCTCTAAAAAATTCTGGGTTGTTTCAAACAAGTTTGAGTCAAAAATTGACAAACCTAACCATTAGGTTAAAAGGTGTAGTTTAAATTTAATTTAAAATTAACCCAGCGCTGGGTTTCTCCATATTTGCTCCAGTTAAAGAGGACCTATTATGCAAGTATATAAAGATTGACACGTTGATAGACATTCTCCCTTTGTATGTGTCATCTGAGGGGGAAAGCCCCACCCATTAGTGATGATCTCTCCCTCATTAGCATAGGATATTAGTCCTGTTTTTGAATATGCCACTATGCTGACACATAGGCATTTGTAGCCCCGCCCTCTTTTGAAAAGAGCACAATCTCATTTGAATTTAAAGTGACGGTCACCAAAACAGCACAACTAGGATCAAAGCCTTTGAATTTCAAAGAGTCATAAAACATTATCTGTGGTGTATTTTGAGCTGAAACTTCACATACACACTCTAGGGACATCAGAGACTTATTTTTAATCTTGTAAAAAGGGGCATAATAGGTCCCCTTTAAAACAATAGTGTATGTACAGTCATGGCCAAACGTTTTGAGAATGACACAAATATTAGTTTTCACAAAGTTTGCTGCTAAACTGCCTTTAGATCTTTGTTTCAGTTGTTTCTGTGATGTACTGAAATATAATTACAAGAACTTCATATGTTTCAAAGGCTTTTATCGACAATTACATGACATTTATGCAAAGAGTCAGTATTTGCAGTGTTGGCCCTTCTTTTTCAGGACCTCTGCAATTCGACTGGGCATGCTCTCAATCAACTTCTGCGCCAAATCCTGACTGATAGCAACCCATTCTTTCATAATCACTTCTTGGAGTTTGTCAGAATTAGTGGGTTTTTGTTTGTCCACCCGCCTCTTGTGGATTGACCACAAGTTCTCAATGGGACTAAGATCTGGGGAGTTTCCAGACCATGAACCCAAAATTTCAACGTTTTGGTCCCCAAGCCACTTAGATATCACTTTTGCCTTATGACACGGTGCTCCATCGTGCTGGAAAATGCATTGTTCTTCACCAAACTGTTGTTGGATTTTTGGAAGAAGTTGCTGTTGGAGAATGTTTTGGTACCATTCTTTATTCATGGCTGTGTTTTTGGGCAAAATTGTGAGTGAGCCCACTCCCTTGGATGAGAAGCAACCCCACACATGAATGGTCTCAGGATGCTTTACTGTTGGCATGACACAGGACTGATGGTAGCGCTCACCTTTTGTTCTCCGGACAAGCCTTTTTCCAGATGCCCCAAACAATCGGAAAGGGGCTTCATCGGAGAATATAACTTTGCCCCAGTCCTCAGCAGTCCATTCACCATACTTTTTGCAGAAGGTCAATCTGTCCCTGATGTTTGTTTTTTTGGAGAGAAGTGGCTTCTTTGCTGCCCTTCTTGACACCAGGCTATCTTCCAAAAGTCTTCGCCTCACTGTGCGTACAGATGCGCTCACACCTGCCTGCTGCCATTCCTGAGCAAGCTCTGCACTGGTGTCACTCCGATCCTGCAGCTGAATCCTCTTTAGGAGACGATCCTGGCGCTTGCTGGGCTTTCTTGGACGCCCTGAAGCCTTCTTAACAAGAATTTAACCTCTTTCCTTGAAGTTCTTGATGATCCTATAAATTTTTGATTTAGGTGCAATCTTAGTAGCCACAATATCCTTGCCTGTGAAGCCATTTTTATGCAATGCAATGATGGCTGCACGCGTTTCTTTGCAGGTCACCATGGTTAACAATGGAAGAACAATGATTTCAAGCATCACCCTCCTTTTAACATGTCAAGTCTGTCATTCTAACCCAAGCAACCTGACATAATAATCTCCAGCCTTGTGCTCCTCAACATTGTCAGCTGAGTTAACAAGACGATTATTGAAATGATCTCAGCAGGTCCTTTAATGACAGCAATGAAATGCAGTGGAAAGTTTTTTTAAGGATTAAGTTCATTTTCATGGCAAAGAAGGACTATGCAATTCATCTGATCACTCTTCATAACATTCTGGAGTATATGCAAATTGCTATTATAAAAACTTAAGCAGCAACTTTTCCAATAATTATGTAATTCTCAAAACTTTTGGCCACGACTGTAGATAGGATTTTACATTAGTTTAGCAGATGCTTTTCTTCAAAGCAACTATAAATGAGGAATACAACAATTCATAATGACGAAATAAACACAAATAAACATGACTGATGCTTGCGATACAAAGTTTCAGTCATTGTTTAGAAAAGTGCAAGCTAGAACAGAGGGGGATTAATAAAAAGTGACAGCATAGAGGATTTGTATTTATTTTTTCCTCAGCAGGATGCAGTTAAGTGATCACGGAATAGATGATTTTTCAGCTGTCTCTCCAATATTGTCAGGGATTCTGCATTTTGGTAAGATCAGATCATTCCTCTAGTATAAGGAATAGTAAACAGAAATGTTCTGGAAAGTTAAAAGTATAATTAGGGTATTATTTAAAGGGCACCTATAATGAAAATCAACTTTTGTAAACTGTTTGGACAGAACTGTGTGTAGGTATAGTGTGTCTACAGTCATATTGGAGTGACAGAAACACAAAAAGTCTCTTGTTTAAATTTCCTGACATTAAAATAGGATCCAAATCCCTCCCATTTTGAGGCCCACCACAACATGACGTAGGAGTGCGGTTTCCCGCCTACCAAATTGATTGACAGATGCTTAATAACATGTCTCCGTAGTTACGTGTATAATCATATCCACAAGATAGGACATGCGTAAAGCAACTGGGATTAAAAGATCTCAGCTCTCTGTGATAATCTGCACCTCAAGAATGAATTTTACAAGTTTAAAACGTTTTTAAAACAGTGCATGTTTGTAATAAAGACAGTAAAATTGCTTCGTAATGCTTCACCACAGCCACATGTCAGTACAATTATAAAAGAAGACGTTTCAATCCCGGTTTGTGGACTTAAATCAGGTTTATTTTGTACATTAACAAAACGGATATCCATACAGCAGTGGATATTAATGTGTATCCTGTCACATTTGCCATGCAAAAACAGTGCAAAGCTAAATGTGTGTGTGCGTGTGCAAACTTTAGAATGACATTGTGTGTGACTCATCATTGCAGAAAGGCTTGAATTAACTCCACAACAAATAAATCAAATAACCACTGGGAAACTTCTTACTGTAAGGGAGATCTGCTTCATTCTTGTCTGTCACTGTATATCTACATGAGACGCAACAGGTGAAGGCTATGCCCATCAGAAAGATCTCTATGGCTTTGACACGCATGTGGGAATGGTGGTCGGAGAGAACTAGCTCATTTGCATTAAAGGCACAGGCAACAACAAAAACAGCTACAATGTCCCAGATTTAAAAAGGTATAATAAATAATCTGATGGGTATTGTCTTGAAAAAGGGGTAAAATAGGTGCCCTTTGATGCATAATAAGCTCAGAAAGCTAAAGCAGTTCCAGAATGTTCAATTCATTCTCATTTTTTATATTAATCCTTTAAAGAACTAATAATGTAGTAACTGAGCAATTCCAGCGTTATGGATGTGACATTTGAAGTCAAATCTCAAAACATAAATTGACATAGAAAGTATGTGTTAACATTATATTGAAACATCTGTTTATATTTTCCAAAACAACCACAGAGTTGTTGGATCAGAAAAATATCAATCTGAAAACATTTTTAATATTTTAAATGAGAAAGGGGGCGGCGCGGTGGGTACCGCTGTCACCGCACAGCAAGAAGGTCGCTGGTTCGAGCCTCGGCTGGGTCAGTTGACATTTCTTTGTGGAGTTTGCATATTCTCCTCGTGTTGGCGTGGGTTTCCTCCGGGTGCTCCGGTTTCCTCCACAAGACCAAAGACATGCGCTATAGGTGAATTAGGTAAGCTAAACTGTCTGTAGTGTATGTGTGTCAATGGGAGTGTATGGGTGTTTCCCAGTGACGGGTTGAAGCTGGAAGGGCATCCGCTGCGTAAAACATATGCTGGATAAGTTGGCGGTTCATTCCGCTGTGGCGACCCCAGATTAATAAAGGGACTAAGCTGAAAAGAAAATGAATGAATGAATGAAAATGAATGAATGAAAATGAATGAATGAATGAATAAATGAGAAAAATAAACATGCGTTATGGATGTGACCAAAAAAGTGCATAAGCCAAAATAAATAATGCTAATCAAAAGGATAAGAGTTGGCTCTCTATAGAACAAAAATGATTGATTTTATTTTATATTTTTGCATTTATGAGGGAAAAACATCATTATGGATGTAACAGATGTGAAATTGGCACTTGTGTGACTTTGGTAAATCAAATATAATTGTTTGAAAACACTGACAGACATTTTTACAATACATTCAATGCAAGCCTACACACACACACGAAATTTGAAATAGTTTCGTTATTTTGGTGAAAACCAAATTTTTTTCATGGTTTTCTTTTTCAAGGTTGACATTTGCATGGAATTGCTTTAATAATTGTAATGTTATTGGTAGTGGATCTTAACAATAAATTAAATGTAATACTGTACATCACAATGTCATGATTCATTGTATCTGTGACACATTCAATTCATGAGCTATGATAGGTAAGAAAACCACAATAAGAAAAAATAAGACAATATAGTAAATTAATATGATAAGAAATACACTTTTGCGATATCAAGCAGCAAAACTGGAAAAGATATGAAAGCGTTACTTACAGGATATGAGTTTAAATGTTATCAGGAAGCTGCCATAAACAATCATGTTGGCAGTGGGCAAAAAGGAAACCTCACTGTAAAAAGTATCCATAAATTAGCATATTTAGTTTTTTACCCTGTTTATTTATGCATAATTGCATTATGAGATCTTGATCTTTTTTCCAACAACTTTTAACCATGAAAAGTCTGAAAAAGGTGACTTTTATTAACATTTTAATAGTTTAAAGTTATATATTGTCTGGGTTGGTGTTGTATATTACACTACAAAAACTTTGTAATAAACTGCCCATACATTTTCTGTTATTTTACAGACTTATTTCCCTTTTTCTTATTATTTCAAACTACTAAAACGTCAATAACAGTCACTTTGTTAAACTATAGAGTTGAATTTTTAACATCAAAAGTCGACAAAGCAGAGATGAAGATCCAATTCACAACTGTAAATAGACGGAAAAGACACAAAATATGCAAAGTGTTCATTAACATATATTTTACAGTGCTGCTACTGAGAAATTCTATTAATGAACATTTTCTGTATGTTTACTGATTTTTCCATTTATTTACAGTTATGCCAAAATAAAAATAAAAAATACTATAGTCATTTAAAGTAAATACTGTAGTGTTTTTGAACCATAATATAGTATTATAGTTTTGGGATCAGTCAAGCCAAGTGTTCAGGTTATATTGCTGGTTGATGTTGAAATCCCTTTTCGTGGGTCAAGTTAAATGTCTAAAAGTCACCGACTGCGTATTTTGGAGATTATTGTTTATTATTTCAGCTTCTTACATTTCTAGATAGTGTTTGCACAATTAAGGAGTAGTTCTCTCTATCCCATCTACATCAAGAGCTTTGGGTTTTTCCAAATTTCCAAAGCTTGTTTTGCATTACGTCTTCCACGTTTTTGTCTTAGATGAGATGGAAACAGTTTCTCTTCCCAAAATCTGGCAAAAGGCACCCTTTGCTAAAGAAGTTTCCAAACAAGTTTACACGACAGCTCATAAAGTCAACATCTTTGATCACTGTTAAGTCAGACTCGGGCACTGAAGTGAACTGGCACTCTCTGTTTAAGATTCCAAACAGGAAGGGATCAAATGGCTTGTTTAACAAGCATAACTCTTATCGCAGATGGGTTTGATCCATTGTGGGGAGACCAAATAAAACATTGTTGCTGCCTGGTGATTTTGTGAAACCCTTGAGTTTTTATACACCGTAAAAAAACTGTAAATTAGCAGTTTTTTGTGATTCATGTTTATCATGTTTATGTTATTTATGCTTCTGAATTGCATTATGGCACCTTGATCTTTCTTCAAACAACGTTTAACATTAAACAGTTCGAAAAGGTGATTTTTATGAACATATTTAATAGTTTAAAGTGATATATTGTCTGGTTTGGTGTTGTATATTACGCTACAAACATTCATTTTCTTTTCGGCTTAGTCCCTGTATTAATCTGGGGTCACCACAGCAGAATGAACCCATCACTGGGAAACACCCATACACTCCCATTCACTATGGACAATTTAGCTTACCCAATTCACCTATAGCGCATGTCTTTGGACACCCAGAGGAAACCCACACGAACACCGGGAGAACATGCAAACTTCACACAGAAATGCCAACTGACCCAGCTGAGGCTCGAACCAGCAACTTTCTTGCTGTGAGGCGACAGTGCTACCTACTGCGCCACCCACGCTACAAACATCTGGTAATAAACTGCCAGCATTCATTCATTCATTTATTTTCCTTCGTCCCTTTCCTATAGTCCCTTTATTCATCAGGGGTCGCCACAGCGGAATGAACCACCAACTTATCCAGCATATGTTTTACACAGCGGATGCCCTTCCAGCTGCAACCCAGTACTGGGAAAAACTGCCAGCATATTGTTTGTTATTTTACAGACTTATTTCTCTCTATATTATTTCTTATACATTATATTATTATTTTAAACCATTAAAATGTCAATAAAAGTCACTTTGTTAAACTGTAGAGTTGAATTTTCAACATCAAAAGTCGATAGAGCAGAGATCAACATCCCATAATGCAATTCACAACTGTAAATAAACGGAAAACACTTGTGAATCACAAAATACAGAAACTGTTAACATTAACAGATATGTTTTTACAATGTAGCGTGTCTATAAAATGGAAAGTTTGGTTGAGTTTTGTTCCACCAGCTTCCAAGATTGACATGTTTTTTAGTCAGCCATATTTTTACCTAAGACAGTAGCCGCATTTCCACTGTCGGGCCAGTGTGAGCCAGGGCTTTAATCGGGACGGGCCGGGACAATAGCCCAGGAGCTTGAACAGTGAGGCCGAAATCATGTCACATTTCCACTGTATAATATAGGATAATATTTAAGCAGTAAGTTTCATGCTGATATGCAATACTTCTCTTTGGTTCTTAATTACTTTTGCATTATATATTAACATGACAATCAACATAACAAATAATAAAATAGTGAGATTTAGATATGCTAATTTCATTTATGCTAATGAAATCACTAATGGGAAATAAACTGATTCCTTTCTTAATTCTTGTAAATGTGGTTTAATTGTGTTGCCGGGTTATTGGTTTGCATGCACAGTAGCACAATGTAACATTTCAACATGCTGATTTTTGTAAGTTATTAGCATATTAGTGATCGTGTAAACATTATTTACTAACTACCCTCCTCACTAAACGCCTAGTAATCTGAGACACAAAGCTGGCTCTATATTTGTGGCACAAAAAGAGTACATTCTGCAAGTGCTTGTGCATTAAGTGTACTTTGGCTAACTGTGCTCTGGGTATGTTTGTGCATGCGCTTAGCCAAGGCCTTGCTTAAAAGTTCATCGTTTTTGTTGTCTGTTGGATAGAGACAGGAAGTGAGTCTTGTTGAGGAATGTGCTTAGGGTGAACTGTCCTCTGGAGCGAGGCCTAGGGAAATACTTTTCCCTGTAGCTTTCAGAGGGTGAACGTGGCATATTCTCCAAAGAAACTACTGCTGAGGTGAATCGCCGTGGCCTGGATTTTGAGATTTAAGCACATCGGTCAAACTTAGCAACTCAATTGCCACACAATGAATTTAATACAAGAGATTGGTCTGTAAAAGGTGGCAGAATGGAGCATATTGGGAGCGTTCAGGAAACCCTGGCTTGTGTTGTTCGGGTCTGAAGGACCCTTGAGAGGTGGTGGGCGGAAGAGTCCCAGCGCTCACAGCACATAATTCACCGCAGCTGTTGGACAGTCTCTGTTTTTGAAAAAAAGAAATGCTGGCGCGGACCAGAGACTTTGTTATGACAAGGAAAAGAACGAGCCGTTACACTACAGCTACTAACTCAACTCATTTGAGTCGAAAACCAAGTTGTCGTTTTTTTCAAAGCAATCAAACCTTTAAATGTGATACGTTGTGGATACATTTAATTTAAAAGACATATAATTAGGCATGGGCAGGTATAAGATTCTGACGGTATGATAACCTTGGATAAAAATATCACAGTATTGTGAGTGCTACTCTAAAATCTGCTCTTTTTAAATGTCTGGGTAAAAAACAACAACTTTTTTCTTCATTGAATAACATATTTGGATATAAATTAAGCCTGGACGCTTGAATGTTGGTTTATAAGCGATTTGTTTTTCAAATGTTTCCTGAATCGTGGACTGACCAGTAGCTTTTGACGTGGATGCTCATTTGCTGCTGGAGATACTGTTTTAACCGTTTTAGACTGTTTTTACGGTCTTAAAAAGCACATGAGGTATACCTGAGGCAAACATTGTCAGTTTATCCTGTTGTTCAGCTGCAAGAAATAGAAGCCGTTTCTAAAATATAAATTTCAGGTGTTGATTAGCAAGGTTATAATAGTTTTGGATTTTTCATTAGTTTTAGTTTTTATTTCGTTTTGACTTTTTGTTTTCAAATTCAGTTAGCTTTAATTAGTTTTTAGAGGTAGATTTACTAGTTTTTATTATTTTTTATATTTTGAAATTGTTAGTTTTAGTTTATTTTTTATTAGTTTCAATATTAGTTTTAGTTTTTTTTTGTAAATAAAAAAAGATTCAAAATCATCAGAATAAATATTGTATAATGAAAACTCAACCAAACATTTTTTGAAACGTAGTCAGATGACACATGAACACTATCATCTACCACTCAAATTCAAATACACCAACCCACAAGATAGCAGCCCTAAGTACCGTACAACATGTGTGCAAGGCTGCTTTTGAGGTTAGATACACAGTAGTGATGGGAAGTTCAGATCTTTAATGCGAACCGGGTCTTTTGTGACAATCCTTCCATGTTAGGACTCAACATACCAAAATTACTTAGCCAGCAATCATAATTTCAGTCAATTAAAACATCACCATTATCTGAAAAGTTTCTTACAATTACGTTTTACAACCCAACTGAAGCACGACTCACTTATTTAAACTCCATTACCATTTTTTTGGTTATGAAATAAACTTACGTTTTCGTTTAACCCTAACCCGCGCTGCATTTGTTCAAGTTTAGTTCAGTCACAGCAGGTCGTCATGTACTGTTTGTGTTCGGTTCACTGAATCACGCATGTGCAGTATTATCGGTTCACCGCTTCTCAAATCTGATCTCTGTGTACTGTCCTATTAACTGAATAACTTGGTATATATTGGTCTATTTCGAGTCAGTGGGGATGGGGGTTATTAGGCATGTTAAAAAGTAAGCAGTTTGTGGATAAAAGTGCTTACTGGAGACGACGCGAATCATTTCAAATGATTCAGTTTGATTTGGTGAACTAGTTCAACCGGTTCACTTAGAAGATCCGGTTAAATCGAATGATTCGTTTGTTATCGCGATCACTAATACAGAAATAAAATCCATTATTGGGCACAAATGTGTTGAATCAATAATTTTAAGTCTCTGTGTTTAATGCTGTCACCGTGCTGCTGTCATGCCCACTCGTTGTTTTTGTCGCGGGAGCAACAGCGAGGACTGACTGGAGGACTGGTGTTGTGCGTTTCTTGGCACAACACCGGCGTGATCTGGCCAATGGCAGCAGGATAACAGACTCTGAGGTGCCGTACGGTCAAACACCTGCAGCGCGAAGTAAATAGATTTACTTTTAAAAGGCTTACAGTCTGTATTAAATGCATTTACAAAGACGAAAACAAAGGATATTTTTGCTATAATTTTAGTTCGTTTCAGTTAGTTTTGTATGTACACAATACAGTTTTAGTTAGTTCTAGTTTTTAAAAATGATTTTCAATTCTAGTTTTCATTTTTCTTTCGTTTTCGTTAACTATAATTACCTTGTTGATTAGAACAAAAACTCCTTTTAAAATAGAAAATATTCCTTCTATAATGTGTCCATGCTTTTATTTAGAACACGATTTAAATCAGCCTTAAATCAACCTTTAGGCACGATAATCAGGCTAGCTCCTGTTAGTCCTCAATCTGGCAACCTGCGCTTGCATTTGTTTTGATCCAGGCATGCAATACCTATTGCAACCACTGGGTGTTAAACTTACATACTGCACCTTTAAAGCATTTTGTCACCTACATTTTAAAATGATCTTTCATGTGACCCCATAGCAGATAATCTACAGTATGTCTCTTAAACCGAACAGTCCAGCCGAATGATCTTAATCCCAGTAACAGAGCCAAGAAAGGCAGCTGCCGATAATGGTTTTTCAATACACTGCTGAGTCCAGCTTTTGGCAGACGATGATGATGGTATGTACCCTCCATCCACAGATAATCTAGAGAAAGCATGCATTCTTCTAGACTGACTCATTTTCAGCTGGGACATGTGAGCGATGTGCCACAATCTGCAGACAAACTGCAAGCATTGTTTATCGTTTTTAATGGTTTCCGTTAGCTCTCTTCAAGGGTCAGAGACAAAGGATATTCAAGATGATGAAAGGACATTTTTTACAACTCTAGTTTAAAACGAATGTGCCTGCCAAGTTCATGGAAGGGTGATCTTTGTAGTCTACTTGTGTTGTTTTGGGGGGAAATGTTTCATTCGAATTTCAATAATAGGTTTGATTTAATGGGGCTTGCTTATTGAACATGAGCAGAACAAATTCTGTGGAAACCAATCATATATGAAGCATTCACTGTAATAATTATATGATGAAAAAGTCATGACAACATGTGGTTTATTTAACTTAATTCATTTTAGTAGTTTAACCAGGTTTAGGGTGGCACGGTGGCTCAGTCGCCTCACAACAAGAAGGTCGCTGGTTTAAGTCCTGACTGGGCCAGTTGGCATTTCTGTGTTGGAGTTTGCATGTTCTCCCAATGTTTGCGTGGGTTTCCTCCGGGTGCTCCGGTTTCCCCCACCGTCCAAAGACATGTGCTATAGGTGAATTGGGTAAACTAAATTGACCATAGTGACTGAATGTGGGAGTGTATGGGTGTTTCCCAGTACTGGGTTGCAGCTGGAAAAGGGCATCCGCTGCATAAAACATATGCTGGAATAGTTGGCGGTTGGCTGTGGCAACCCCTGATAAATAAACTAAGCTGAAGGAAAATGAATCAATGAATGAATGAATGAACAACCAGGTTTAATCAGGTTTCAACTTGATTTTTTTAAGTTGTATTTTGTTGTTTTAAGTCAGTTTAGTTGATATAAGTTGAAATTACTTGCAAAGTTTATTTAATTAAACTTAAAAATTTAAGAAGTTTCATTATTGCCACAGATTTGCTGCTTTTGTTTCATAAATGAAGCCAAATTACTCTAACAATATTAAGTGATATAACTACAGTGGTCCCTCGTTATAACGTGGTTCACCGCAGTTTCGCAGATTTTTTTAGTGCAATTTGACATGCTTTTTTTTTTACAGCGCATTGTGTTCTGCGTCCTGATAGGTTGTAGACCATTGTCAATCAATCTCCTCCGTGTCTCCTGTACAGTACAGAATGCGTTCAGCTTGCCAAATTAACATAAATCTTTGATCGCTAGCAGTGTGAGTTCCAACAAGGATGCTAAAAGGGTTGTAACTGTCCACAGCAAGACCATCGTAAAGGGGGTCACACACTTATCCGCACAAAAGCTAAAACGCTTTATGAACCTTTTGCTGACAGCGGTGAATGTTTGCGCCTGATAACAGGTTTTGATCTTTGGTTCATTCTATAATACTGGACTTATTTTTCTATGAAAATTTTAACTTTAAGAGTGTTTAAACAAGAGAGAAAAGTGTGAAAATGTTAATGCCTGTCTGAGAAAAGTGTATAAAGTGTGTAGTGAGGGGTTTTACAGCCTTAAAACAGCCTTACAGCCTCAATTCTCAGGATCGCCCACTCCAGTGTTCCATTCGTCCGTGAAGACGTCCAGTCTCCATTACTCCCTGTGACGTCATCACCTTCGCTGCCAATCAGGATGGAAGCTCAGAGTTTAAAGGGACGCGAGCCATAGATATCATTAGATGTCGCCTACCCTGTTGTTGTCTATTGGAAGGAATGCGTCAATAGAGCCGCCGTCTTAGTACAGGGTAGCGCTCCTTTGAAATGAATGCGGGACCAAGGTGCAGTGGAGGACTGTGGCCATCCAGAGCCAGAGATATACACATATATACATATATCTATGATCGGGAGTTTTCCCCGGTGGTCAGTACGCAAATATTTTTTTAAATTACAAAAATTATAATTTTATATCACTTTTCTACATCGATGGATGAGTGACCGCACGGGCATTGCCGATAAAGTGTGTGTTTGTGTGCATGGAAATGTATTATCCTCCCTCCCTGTTAAATTTGATCTAATCCGTGTCCTGAAACACACCCCCTCTCCTGCTTTCACTTCTCATTCTAACGGAGGGAGCGATTAGTTTGTGAATGAATCCCCGTTATGAACGACTCGTTCTCTTAGCCGACAATAATACAAGTTTCTGGCACCGCAGCATCTTGTTGTCATATTTCATTTACATTGTTTGCTGATTTTATTCAACAAAACTAGCATAAGCCTAGAATTCAGTGCAAGTTGATGCTACTTTACCTTATGATCAGTGCCGTAAGAGACTGTATTATCATCAATAACGTTACTTGTTGAGCACAAAAGTTTGTAACATACGAAAAACGTAAAAATCTAAATCTTACCTATGAAATGTTCTGCCTTTGTGCTTTGTTTTCTTTGTTTGCTCGTTACTACACCCGTAAGCAGCGCTAAAGTCCAGCATCTTCACATTGGCACACTGTCTTGACTAGTGCGGTTGAATGACATTTGTCCTGGGAGCCCTGTACAAATGTGGCGGCGCTATTGACGCATGCTCAGGGTCCGTATGCGATATCTAGTGTATATATCTATAGACGCGAGCAGGGAAGCTCGTTCTCTCTTGCTTGCCTTTCTCTTGCTTGCGTTTTTGTGTGTGTTTTGGCTTGTGTTGTGAGTTATGGCATTGATGTGACTTTAGAATTTTGATTTTGCTGTTGTTTCAATTTTAGTGCACTGTTACCATCTTGTATGAGCGTATTTGACGATCTCTGGTGTCCGAAGTCCCCTGGGAATCGAGGAGTTTAGATGTCACGTGACATACACCTCGCAACACACAGAAAGCTCCACTTTCTAAATACACTAGTTTAGAAGTGAGCGCCACCCGCTGTAAGTTTTCTACGTATCTTTTGGTTAGAAGAGTAGTATTAGATATAGTGTGCAAATGCTGAAGATGTTTTGTTTGTTTATTTTCTATTAGGCAGTTTAGAGGGTAAATTTTCAGCTAGTTTTGGGGTTTTGTTATATTGCTTTCTTTTATTTGGCGCCACTTGAAATATTTGGCTGTTTGACTTCTTTTCACTTTTGTAAATAAATTCACTTATTTGGTTGTCATTTTGCTATTTTGCCACCAACTCACCACAAACGGAGTCACATCAAATGTTACCTCTTTTAACCCCTAGAGCTCAACTTTAAAGTCGTAACAACATCTATAATAATTATAAAAAATAAAGCTGACTACTTCACAGATTTCACCTATTGCGGGTTATTTTTAGAACGTAACTCCCGCGAATAACGAGGGACCACTGTATATGTAATTTTTTGTTCATTGCACCTTGACTGCATGTAAATGCAAATAAGTGTCTTAAGTATTATATTATAAACAATAATAAACACTGAACATTATTTGCCAAATTGTTTTACAAATTGTTTGCTGAAATGTTTTTACAAATCATAAATATTCCACACTCACTTGTCGACAATGAACAAACGAACATAAACCTTACTGACCTTAAAATACACATGAAATCAAAACTAACTCTATTGATTATGTTAGCTCACATTGCTTGTTTTGTGGTGAACAATTCATCTGTGCATATCATTTATAAAAAATATATATATTTGCTGTTGTAATCTTTAACTGAAATCTGAAAATGCACTTCCTGTTTGTTTTCAGTTAAATGATCAGATTAGGTCTGTCTGAGGTATTGGGCGTGGCTAACATATTCAACCACACCCCTCCAGCTGTCAGTTTTGACAGCGCTATGACAACAAACAGAAATGGTGAGGAGGAGGTGTCTGTTAGGTTGTAATAACTCTCCCAAAACCCTTTTCCCAATCTTTCTGAATGAAATGCCTACTTTACTACATCCAATCAGCTCGCAGTAGAAACAAAACAAGCCATACCCACTGTCTTCTCATTTAATTTTCTGTTTCTCTAGGAACTGCATCACAATACAAAAATGGTTGCAGCTTCCGGTTTATGCGGACTTTAAAGGGCACATAGTTTACCCCTTTTTTCAAATTCAAGTCTTTTGTGTCTCCAGAATGTGTCTGTAAAGTTTCAGCTCAAAACACCCATCAGATTATTTATTTTACCTTTCAGAAGTTTGTAATTTTTAGCTCTTAGCATCTTGTAGCTGTTTTGGTGGTCTGTGCCTTTAATGCTAGTCCTCCCCGCCCACCGTTCCCACGTGCCTGTCAGTGTGCCTCAGTCTCCGCCCTCGGCTGCCTCAGATAACAGACAGACATGAAGGAAGCAGATCTCACATAACGTTTGTGAGAAATATTACAGTAAGAACTTTCCCAATAATTATTTGATGTATTTGTTGTGGAGTTGCAACGATGAGTCACACACAATGTCGTTACCAAGTTCACGCACACACACACATACACAAACGCACACACAGCGGACACACACACACACAGACAGTGCGCGCGTTTAGCTTTGCACTGTTTTTGCACGGCAAATGTGACAGGATCCACATTAATATCCACTAATGTACAAAATAAACCTGATTTAACGTCCACAACCCGGGATTGAAGCATCTTCTTTTATAATTGTACTGACACGCGGCTGTGGTGATAAAGTAAAGCTGAAGTAAATCGCTGTAATTCATTACAAACATGCACTGTTTTAAAAACATGTTAAACTTGTAAAACTCACTCTTGATCACATTTGATGATGACTGATGATCACAGCGAACTGAACAGATCTTTTATTCCCGGTTGCTTTGCACACATCCTGTCTTGTTGATATGATTATACGCGTTACTACGGAGACATGTTAATACGCAGCTGTCAATCAATTCGGTTGGTGGGGAAACCGCAGTCCTAGGTCAAGTTGCGGTCGGCCTCGAAATGAGAGGGATTTGGATCGTATTTTAACATCAGGAAATTTTAAAAAAGAGACTTATTGTCTTTATATCACCCCAATATGACTGTGGACACACTATACATACACACAGTTCTGTCCAAACAGCTTAAAAAAGAGGATTTTCATCATAGGTGCCCTTTAAAGTCGGCATGAAACGGAAGATAGGTTTGTTCTTTTTCCCCTATTGTGACATGTATTCGATTTAAATGTTTTCTGAAATGAGAAAAGAAATGTAGGGCGGTGCGTGATTTCGTCTTTTGGTCAGAAGATGGGCGTTGCTAACAAAATAGAGGAAGATTTGAATAGCAGTTTGTACTCTAGGGTATTTGCAATGCTATCTCATGGCAATTTGTAACTTTTTGATTTAGTGGCTAATAGGGTTGTCACGATACTGGAATTCTGTACCATTCGATACTGAAATTTTAAAAACGTCCATTTCCCGCTAACATTTGAGCGCTGTTTAGCACATTCTTAAACAGCGCTGATTTGCCATTGTGTTCACAATGGCAAATCAGCGCTGTTTAAGAACGTGCTGAACGTGCTTTGTACGATCTCATTCATACAATTTAGTATAATTGCTTATCCCCCATTGACGGTTGGGTATAGGGGTGGGGTCTGGTTTGGTGCCACGCCCCCTTTTAAAAATCTTACATTTTCATACAACTGTGCAATCAAAAGGCATCATTGCAGAGCATTAAAGGCAACCAGAAATTGAAAAAAGTCACATCAACCTTTCACCGGAAGTTTATTGGTGGCTGAAATAAACTTGCCCTGCATATAGCCCATTGGTTCCGTTGTGTTTGATCAGGGTTAAAAAATATTTTGCACCATTTAAAGGGCACCTATTATGGAAAAATCACTTTTGTAAGGGGTTTAAACACACTTGTGTGGCACCAGTCTGTGAATATAACCAGCCTAAAATAGTAAAAATGTATTAATTTTATTTTTTATAATCACACTTCATAAAGAAACACTGCAGAAACACTTTGATTGACATTCTCCTTTTGTACGTGTCATCAGAGGGGGAAAGCCCCGCCCATTAGTGACGATCTCTCCCTCATTAGCATAGGACGTTAGTCTTGTTTTTGAATCTGCCACTATGCTGACACATCTGTAGGCATTTGTAGCTCCGCCCTCTTTTAAAAAGAGCACAATCTCATTTGAATTTAAAGCGACAGTCACCAAAATTAGGATCAAAGCCTAAAATGGGCAGTTTCAAAGAGTTGAAACTTCAGAGAGCTAAAACTTCAAATACACACTCTAGGGACATCAGAGACTTATTTTAGATATTTTAAAAAGGGATGGAATTGGTCCCCTTTCAATGAGCTTGCATTTTAGCAAAAAAAAAACAAAAAAACGACAAAACATTTTCCAGTTTCTTGTAAATGATGTTGTGCTTAGTATTAATAGTAGGATTGTAATTGTAAGCAAACAACAATATATTCAGCCCACACAATAGGAAAATTTTCACCCTCAACCCAATTTAAATTTGACAACCCTGCTCTAGAGTATATTTCAAATGTTTGTTGTCTACGATGACTTCTACTCGCCACTGTTTATGCATTCGAAAACCGCCAGAGCGTCGATATTCTGCTGTTTATGCAATTATGCAACCTTTCCATGACATCAGTCTGATGATGAAGACCGAAGCCAGCAGTTATGAGGTCAGCAAGTCCAGTCGGAGCCGCTGGAGCCGGCAGCATCACACACATCTGTGCAATTGTTTGCTGGTTTCCAGGCAACAGCAGGCCATTGTTTCCGCAGAGGTCTATTGAACCAGTGTAATGACATATTTAATAGATATGATTTCTATCATAAGCAATTGAAAGTGCACAAATAAAAGATACAGTCCCTGTGAAGCAATTCTGCATCAAGTGCCAGAGTTATTGAAGGACCGAATGGGATCTCATTAATCCTCTGTTTCTGGGATTGAATTTATAACCCTTGAATTAACAGGCCGGAGGTTTGACCATTAAGAATCCAGTGCTGTAAGTAACTAAAAATGAACAGGACTATAATGCTTTGTTTTTTTCAAACATATTTTTATTGAACGCTTTTAGTGCAAAAACATATCAGTAATGTACATTGAGTAATAAGATAATATCCATCATTCATATAATTTGAATCCTGACCATCATATGAAAACATTTAATAAAAATTTAATTAAATTGTAATTAAACAAAATTCATTCATTCATTCATTTTCCTTCAGCTTAGTCCCTTATTTATCAGGGGTCGCCACAGCGGAATGAACCGCCAACTATTCCGGCATATGTTTTACACAGCGGATGCCCTTCTAGGCATTGTTTTAATAATTATGACACTTTGAGGTTCGAAGACAAATACTTTATTTGATTAATTGCCAATCATTTCAGGATCTGAGACATGAAAAGTTATATTTTATCATATATTTGGAGAAACAGTTTTTATTGTTTTGTCATCTGTGCATTGCAAAATATTTACATAACATGTGACATTTGCATAGTATTTAAATTGTTTATTATTACTATTATTATTATTTTCATTTATAATTACAAGATGAGGCGACGCGGTGGCGCAGTGGGTAGCACGTTCGCCTCACAGCAAGAAGGTCGCTGGTTCGAGCCTCGGCTGGGTCAGTTGGCATTTCTGTGTGGAGTTTGCATGTTCTCCCCGTGTTCGCGTAAGTTTCCTCCGGGTGCTCCGGTTTCCCCCACAAGTCCAAAGACATGCGGTATAGGTGAATTGGGTAAGCTAAAATTGTCCGTAGTGTATGTGTGTGAATGAGTGTGTATGAATGTTTCCCAGTGATGGGTTGCAGCTGGAAGGGCATCCGCTGCGTAAAACATATGCTGGATAAGTTGGCGGTTCATCCCGCTGTGGCGACCCCAGATTAATAAAGGGACTAAGCCGAAAAGAAAATGAATGAATGAATGAATTACAAGATGCTTTAATCTAATCAAGCTTTAATCCAAAGTAGAGATGCCCAAACTAGGGCCCATCCCATTTGAGGAGAGAGGGAGAAGGTTGCGGCGAATGCCTTTAACGGAGATCGTCATTATTAATTTAACGTAACCTTTTGTTTGTTTCTTTCTTTCATTGTTAAGCTACAAAAAAGCAAACTGAAGTTAAATGTTTGAATTAAATGTTGTGCATAAATCAGATTTTCATTCATTCATTTTCTTTTCGGCTTAGTCCCTTTATTAATCTGGGGTCGCCACAGCGGAATGAACCGCCAACTTATCCAGCATATGTTTTACGCAGCAGATGCTCTTCCAGCTGCAACCCAGTACTGGGAAACACCCATACACACTCATTCACACACATACACTACAGACAATTTAGCTTACCCAATTCACCTATAGCGCATGTCTTTGGACCCGGAGCACCCAGAGGAAACCCACGCCAACACGGGAGAACATGCAAACTCCACACAGAAGTGCCAACTGACCCAGCTGAGGCTCAAACCAGCGATCTTCTTGCTGTGAGGCGACAGTGCTACCCACTGCGCCACCGCGCCGCCTAAATCAGATTTTTTTTAATTGTAAATACTGTCACTCAAAGATAATGCACAAGACATCGACGAGCAAATCAATAAAAAGTTCCTTATAGAATGTAAACAAATTATATATTTATTATTATTACGATTCAAGTGTTTTTTTCTATTTATTTTTTAATCTGAATAAATTAGGAAATTACCACGGTAACTTTAATGTAAAAGTTTGGTATATTTACCTTCGGCCCACCACCCTCAATCAAGTTTGGTTTTTGGCCTTTCATAATAAAAAATGTGGGCACCCCTGATCTAAAGTGACTTATAGTGGTGATTTTTTATTTATTTATTTAAATTTATATTTATGCATTTATCTAAGGTGACTTATAATAGTATTATATGTTTGGTAACACTTCAGAATAATGGTCCATTAGTTAATGTATTTACTAACATTAATTATGAATAATCTTGTGAAGCATTTATTAATCATAGTTCAACATTTATTAATGCGTTATTAAAATCCAAAGTTGTGCTTAACATTAGTTAATGCACTGTGAGTTAATAAGAACTAACATGAATTAACATTATGTAACTTAAATAGCATGAACCAACGTTAACAAAGATGAATAAATACAGTAATAAATGTATAACTAATTGTTTGTTCATGTTAGTAAATACATTAACTAATATTACTAATGGACCATTATTTTAAAGTGTCACTATATGTTTTGTTTAAATTATATACATATTTATTTATGCAATGTGACTAATGGTGAAAAGGGTGGCTTTTAATTTGAAATATGAGGGTTCAAATTTTGACTCAATGATTGGATACAATGTACTTTTGGTTACTGTCAAAAATATACCCACTCAAGATGTAAGGTTGGGTTACAATTACATATGCTTATATTTTGATTTGATTTTGATTTATTTATTTCGAACAGAAAAATCATACACAAAACAATTATTTAAACAAAATACATTTCAACATGATCAAAATGGAGCGGGATGAAGCACAAGCTTATTATTTTCCCCACCCCATTACCACACACATCATTCGTCTATTACTTCAAGTTATTTCTTCTTTTACTTATCTCTTCTTTTACATGAGACATATTTTACATGTTATATGTTTGATTCCGGTGACGCGGTGGCGCAGTGGGTAGCACGTTCGCCTCACAGCAAGAAGGTCGCTGGTTCGAGCCTCGGCTGGGTCAGTTGGCATTTCTGTGTGGAGTTTGCATGTTCTCCCCATGTTCGCGTGGGTTTCCTCCGGGTGCTCCGGTTTCCCCCACAAGTCCAAAGACATGCGGTATAGGTGAATTGGGTAAGCTAAAATTGTCCGTAGTGAATGAGTGTGTATGAATGTTTCCCAGTGATGGGTTGCAGCTGGAAGGGCATCCGCTGCGTAAAACATATGCTGGATAAGTTGGCGGTTCATCCCGCTGTGGCGACCCCAGATTAATAAAGGGACTAAGCCGAAAAGAAAATGAATGAATGGATGTTTGATTCCATTTGTACATTTACGTTTTATAACATAGACCCAAAAAAACATAGTATTGTAAGCCATTAATTGAATTTCATCATACCTTTCTCATTTTATTCTTTTTCAATCACCTCTATTCATCATTATATTCCTTTAATAATATATTTTTATACAACTTTTTTAATTGATTAATATGCTGACATTGTTTGAGATTCTGTTCCAGACTGTTCCATAATTTCACACCACATACAGACATACACAATTCTTTTTAAGTTGTCCTTGTTTTCAACCTCCTAAAATTTTGTTCATCTCTCAGGTCATATCCCCCTTGTCTTTCTTCAAAAAACTTTTGTATGCATTTCGGATGTAATGTATGTAATGCATGTAATTTATTCCTAGCTTTAAACATAAATTGTGCTGTTTTAAATTTAACCAAATCATTGAATGTAAGTATCTTCAATTTAAAAAATAAAGGATTTGTATGCTTCAAATACTCCACATTTTCTATCAGTCTAATTACTTTTTTCTGCCATCTAAAAAAGCAGATTAAAAGACCGAACATTAAAAGTAGGGCTGCACGGTGGCGCAGTGGGTAGCACGTTCGCCTCACAGCAAGAAGGTCGCTGGTTCGAGCCTCTCCTGGGTCAGTTGGCATTTCTGTGTGGTTAACATGTTCTCCCCATGTTGGCGTGGGTTTCCTCCGGGTGCTCCGGTTTCCCCCACAAGTCCAAAGACATGCGGTACAGGTGAATTGGGTAAGCTGAATGAGTGTGTATGGATGTTTCCCAGGATGGGTTGCAGCAGGAAGGGCATCTGCTGCGTAAAACATATGCTGGATAAGTTGGCGGTTCATTCCGCTGTGGCGACTAAGCCGAAAAGAAAATGAATGAACATTAAAAGTATAATAGAAAAGCAATAACAACAATTTGTCAGTTATCTGGCAAACATAAAAACTGCATCCTCTACAGAAAATACATTACAGTAAAAAAAAAAAAAAACATTGTCATGGGCTTTCTAAGATTTCAGATAAATCCAGAGTGAATACAAATTCAATATACAAACATTTAGCAAAATTGTTACGATTTTATCGACAACACATACTCAATACACTTCATTGAACACGTACACATAGACATCACCTCTACACTATATAACTGCAGGTTAACTATGTTTATATATAATATTTTTACCTATTAAAAGCTATTAATTAAAGTTATGGTAACTAATATCCTTAACTTTTCTGAATTTGACTGAATTTGACATTAATGCATTAATGTGTGTAACGGAGGCCAGCTAGTGAAGTGCTGTGCAGGTAAACCTCACTCCTCTGACCACTAAAAGGTGCTCTAGCGAC
>CAIGQV010019950.1:2517018-2569776 GCA_903798115.1 Danio jaintianensis | reverse complement strand
CACACACACACACACACACACACACACACACACACACACACACACACGCACGCACACACATGTTTGTTTTTGTGAAAAGTGGGTACGTTACACAGGTTTCCATTCATTTTATACAGCACAAACCATATTTTGTATTGCCCTAACCCCACCCTACCCTTAAACCCAACCATCACAGGAAACAGTGTACAGCTTTACTCTCTGATTAAACTCATTCTGTGGGATTTGTAAGCTTTTTGAGAAATGAGGACGTCAGCTGTGTCCTCATATTTCATCTCCTTTTTGTAATACCTGTGTCATACCTATGTCATTATACAGATTTGTGTCCTGACATGTCACAAAAACACGTACACACACACACGCACACACACACACACACACACACACACACGCACGCACACACACACACTGACACATATACAAATACATATATACATACATACACACACACATCAAACTGTAAACACACCAACGCTGTGTTGATTTTAATAGAAGAAGAACATTCTAGTATAAGCCTTGTTTTGGTCACGTTCTCTCTATTATTCATTAACACTAGAACTACCGAGGTGGTCATTTTGACAATTTTTTTAATTTTGTAATTTAATAACTTTGCTAAAATAAGACCCACATATCTACAATACCCTGACTACCTAAGCGCTCAAAATGACCACATGCATTTCAGTGTATTTTACTTTTCAGTGACTTATTCCCTGAATATGAGTGCCTCTGTTAACTTCCTGCTAATAAAAACATAACTCTCTAAGAGCAAAAACATAACTTTACTTCAGACAGGTCTTTCAAAACATTTTCATTGCCATAAAAAAAACTTGCTGTCTTGCTTGTGAAAGTGAAAATGAAAGTGAGGTGCGGAACTTAGCCGGCGGTCTAGTAACTTTAGTACACATTTATACAAGTAGGTATCGCTGCAGCAGGGAGACCTCCAAGTGGGAAGGATTTCACCACAAGTAGGCTGGATGACCTCCAAGGGACTTACACCCCAAGTAGGCTGGGTTCAGGGTTGGTGTAGGTGTAGACGTTAATAAAACACAACAGGTTACTGTGAGGTTGGGTTTAGGGTTGGTGTATAGGTGTAGGCATTCATAAATAGGTTGGACTTCGTGTCATGTACAAGACATTAAACAAATGAAAACTCCAATGAAAACGCCCACTTGGAGCTTAAGTCCCACCCACTTGGAGCTGCCTCCAACCTCCATTTATACTCTTCTCCATTTTATGGGCTGTATTACCAAAAAGGATCATATTTTTTAGGATAATGACTTAATAAAATATGACGACAGACATTCAACGCTTCCTTTTAATATCTCAATAGAAGCTTTGAATGTAAATATGACGTGACTATATGATGTCAGAATGACCGCTATGGGCATTCTAGTAATTATAGAACTCTGGTAGTTCCAGTATAGTTATTTATAAGTTCTCATTAGCTTAAATGGAGAAAGGTCTGTTTTGAATGTGACAGTACATTTCCTTTTGTTGGATGAAGTTGTATCCCTTCAAAGGAGCAAAGAAAGCACATCTTTGATGAGTTAATAGCACTTTGGGCCTCTGGAGAGTCAATCCATCTCACAGAAACATTTCCATTGTGACAGGAATGTCTTGATCTTAAATGAGAGTAATTGAAATGGGGCATAGATCAATGTGAGCGTATTAGAAGAAGATTGATTGAAACAAAATAAGAAAATTGAAACTCCATGCCACTGAATACTAAATCCTCTGAGGTATTTTTCCTTTGGGATTTGTGGAATTGCTCATTAAAGCATGTTTGGGTGAACGGATCATTCGCTCATGCAGGAACAAGGTGGTTATGTGTTGACGATCATAATGTATGTCAGAGATTCAAGCTTTTTATTCCTGGTTTCTATTATGCTAATGAGTAATGCTGTGCTCAGCCATGCAAGTGACAGACGATTGGCCGTTCAGCCATGTGCTTTTTTGATCATGGAGACCATCGATGAAAATAACCGCCGTCTTCTGTCCAAGTTTCTGAATGACAAATTTTATTGCGTGCAATTATCAGCGTGTGTTTCCATTTGATCGTTTGTCTAGATGTCCAAATAGATTAGAGGCTCTCTTAGAGGAGCATCTCTGCAGAGGATTTGCAAAAACTGCACTGATTCGGTGGATCATTCAACCTCTACTTTAGGCTTTATATGCAGGTCTGAAGTGACAACCCAGCAGGCACAGGACGTCAACATGACATCAGATTGACGGTGTACCCCAACGTCGTGGGGACGTTGCATTTTGTTTGGAAATTGGGTTGACGTCAGAACCCAAAGTCAGGCCGACGTCAATGTCCAATGTCCAACCTAAAATCAACAAAATATCAACGTCTAATGATGTTACAGCTTGACATTGTGTCGATGTTACCACTATGACGTCTATCAGACATTGGATTTTGGTTGCCATACCTGATGAATAAATGTTAGTATTTGCTGTCAATATGAAGTTGGTTTAAGATGTTGGCTCGACGTTGGATTTTGGTCACTTTCCAATACAACAAAATCAACCAAATATCAACATCATTTGACGTCGTTATTGGATGTCAAAATAACGTTGTCCTTGGACGCTGGCTAGACATTGAATTTTGGTCACCTGACGTCACGACCTAAATCTAACCTAGTATTAACGTCTTATGACATTATGTGCCTGCTGGGAAATTCTGACCTCATAGCAAAAACTGACACACAAACACACACACGTACAAACTAGGGCTGCCACGATTATAAGTGTCAAGGTAAACCATGGTTAAAAAATGGTTAGTATTGCCATTTCAAATTTTCCTTATCATTAAAACCATGATTGATTATAGCGATTTTGTAAATCGTGTAACATTGTGATTAATGTAAATGCATATTTATATACAGGATACTAAAATACATTAAGGTACATGGAAAAAAATTACGCTTTGAACCAACTTAAAAACACTGTAATTTGTTACAGCTACATTTTTTTGGTTTTCCTCAAAGTATAATTTTACTTTGGCTCAAACTATAACATTTAATCTAAATCAAAAATATTTATTGTGGTCAAGAAAGAAAAATTACATTCACACAAAGTAAAAAATATTGTTTAATATAGAGGAACTAAATATAATACAAAGTAGAAAACTATGTATTTTTACCCTTAGATCAAAGAATAATCTTATTTGGACCAACCTAAATAAATATACTGTAATTTGTTATGATTTGTAACTGCAGATACAGGGACACTGGAGTGTTTTAAAGCCGCGAAGATCAGCTGGTCTGTTTATAAGCTGACATATAAGCGATCCGTTGATGAATCGACTGATCTTCACGGCTTTAAAATGCTCCAGTGTCCTTGTATCTGAGGTTACACTCAGTAAACAGCGGTGAGTTTGCTGAACTGATGACCTTCACGGCCAATCACAGTCCTTTCTGTTCAGCATGTGAACACAATGGCAAATCAGTGGCGTTTAAGAACGTGCTCAACAGTGCTTAAATGTTAGCGGGAAGTGGACGTTTTTAAAATTTCAGTACCGATTGGTATCGAATTCCAGTACATTCCAATTCCAAACAACCTATATTTGAACAATGCCGTGATAAATTTGGTCATACAGTTACATCTCTAGTACAAACACTTATTTTGCATTGTTTTTATGCAAGATTTCCCTCAAAAAACTTAATTTACTATAATACTTAATACACTATAATACACCATCTTTGCAAATTTCAGTGTTGCAATGATCGTCACTTACAGAAATGCTCAATCTTTACCAATACCTGAGATATAAACTGTAAACACACCAAAGAAAAGAAAAAAAAAATTCTAGAATAGGCCTTGTTTTTGCTTGCTTTCTTTCTATTATTCATTAAAGTAGTTATTCATGCTGCTCGGCCTAGAGGAGATCATTCAGCTTCTTGGCCCTGAACAGTGGATGAGCTTTTGTTTTCGCTGAGAATGAATAGAGGTCCACGGTTTGATTTTCAACTGCCCGATCCTTTCTATTTATGGAAGGGAATCTTTAAAGATAGCAATTTTTGAGGAGATCAAGAAAAACAGGGTGATATTATATAGTTCCAGCCTCTGCTGTACAAACAGTTTGAGGCATTTCCTCCTGTTCCATGTGATTCGGGGGGAAAAAAACGAAACAAAAACAGTGGCTCATTTCAAGTCAACTCGCACTGTACAGCAATACAAACATCTGCAATGCTGAGCTGTAGGGGAGCGCAGGGAACAAAGTAACACGAGGTAAAATGTAACACGGTATTTGCTCAGGGTTAACCATGGCAGTTAACCTTGGCAAGTTAACCATGGTTAACCTTCCAAGGTTTTCACCACAGTGTTGGCAGACGTCTTCCTGCCAATTATTTAAAAAGTTCTGAGAAATTTGGATGAGAAATCATTTTTGCAGCATAAAAGTATTTTTTATTATAGTCGATGTTTTTTATTTAAAAAAAAATCTGTGAAAGTAAATAAAATCTTATACTGTTGTGACGACCGTCTTCTAGGCTAAAAGATGGAACCATTTTGAAAGATGAAGAAAAAACACACAGTGACTGCTAGCCAGTTTTGAGGAAAACACAACACAGTGGGGTTAGTTGTAACAGGGCCTTTACAAACAAGCCACACACTGTTGGACACCAATTAAACAGACAAAATTGTTTTTGAATTTTGAGTGTAATGCTGAGTGGGTTTTTTTATAGAAAATATTTTTTTAATAGAAAATTGTAATTTTATTGCTAATAATGCAAATAAATGCATTGTATAATAATGGATAATAATGCAAATAAATCCAAATGTGTTTATCTAATAGACAAATAAATAAACATACTGTTCTATGTAGAATAAAACTAATTGAGTTAAGTACTGAGGAGACTATTTAAAGTAAACTGAATTTAAATTAATTTTGTGAAATCTGGGGCGACACGGTGGCACAGTGTGTAGCGCTGTCGCCTCACAGCAAGAAGGTCGCTGGTTCGAGCCCCAGCTGGGTCAGTTGGCATTTCTGTGTGGAGTTTGCATGTTCTCCACGTGTAGGCGTGGGTTTTCTCCGGGTGCTCCGGTTTCACCCACAGTCCAAAAACGTGCTGTAGGTGAATTGGGTAAGCTAAATTGTCCGTAGTGTATGTGTGTGGTCCTCCAGGTTCGGGGTTGAGCATTGGGCTAACAACCCACCTCATAAAAACTACATGTTACACCAATATGGTGCGGCTAAATATCAACTCCAATATAAATGGCCCTGGGAGTAAGTAAGTGTGAAATCTGACGTTTTAAGCATGTGTTACTACTAACCCTCTGTATGTTACAACTTGCCCCACAGGTGGGGTAAATAGTAACATTTTTACTCCTGGCACTTTTGGCAATACTGCACAGAAACCATAGGTCCGGCGATCATACTTTCAGTGCTCATTTGTTGAAGAGGCTTGTGTGTTGTTGGTAAACAAATATGGTTTGTCTAACCCCATTACTTTGTGCCCCGCTCTCCCCTACGTTCTATATTCCTATTAAAGCTATATTTAAGCTGATCAGACATATTCGCTTATTTGCTTAAAATATTTGCTTATTTATTTGGCATATCGTGTATCTGTTTTTGATTTAAAGGATTTGTTGATTTCTAGCAATATTACATTGATTTGTTTTTCCAACATTTGCCGTCTTTGTTAAAACGTTCACTTAAAAATGAATATAATAATATATATAATAATAATAATAATATATTATTAATATGTAAGCAGATTAGACATCTTTGACACCAAATTCATAAGCTAAATCTGATTTTTGGCCATATTGTGAATTTAATTCAGATTTAAAATGTGACATAAAAGTTTAGAGAATTACATAAATATTGGAAATTGGAAAAGTTGCTGCTTAAGTTTTTATAATAGCAATTTGCATATACTCCAGAATGTTATGAAGAGTGATCAGATGAATTGCATAGTCCTTCTTTGTCATGAAAATTAACTTAATCCTGAAAAAAACTTTCCACTGCATTTCATTGCTGTCATTAAAGGACCTTTGATTGGGTTAGAATGACAGACTTGACATGTTAAAAGGAGGGTGATGCTTGAAATCATTGTTCTTCCATTGTAACCATAGTGACCTGCAAAGAAACGTGTGCAGCCATCATTGCGTTGCATAAAAATGGCTTCACAGGCAAGGATATTGTGGCTACTAAGATTGCACCTAAATCAACAATTTATAGGATCATGAAGAACTTCAAGGAAAGAGGTTCAATTCTTGTTAAGAAGGCTTCAGGGCGTCCAAGAAAGTCCAGCAAGCGTCAGGATCGTCTCCTAAAGAGGATTCATCTGCAGGATCGGAGTGCCACCAATGCAGAGCTTGCTCAGGAATGGCAGCAGGCAGGTGTGAGCGCATCTGCACGCACAGTGAGGCGAAGACTTTTGGAAGATGGCCTGGTGTCAAGAAGGGCAGCAAAGAAGCCACTTCTCTCCAAAACAAACATCAGGGACAGATTGATCTTCTGCAAAAAGTATGGCGAATGGACTGCTGAGGACTGGGGCAAAGTCATATTCTCCGTTGAAGCCCCTTTCCGATTGTTTGGGGCATCTGGAAAAAGGCTTGTCCGGAGAACAAAAGGTGAGCGCTACCATCAGTCCTGTGTCATGCCAACAGTAAAGCATCCTGAGACCATTCATGTGTGGGGTTGCTTCTCATCCAAGGGAGTGGGCTCACTCACAATTTTGCCCAAAAACACAGCCATGAATAAAGAATGGTACCAAAACACCCTCCAACAGCAACTTCTTCCAAAAATCCAACAACAGTTTGGTGAAGAACAATGCATTTTCCAGCACGATGGAGCACCGTGCCATAAGGCAAAATAGATATCTAAGTGGCTCCGGGACCAAAACGTTGAAATTGTGGGTCCATTGCCTGGAAACTCCCCAGAACTTAATCCCATTGAGAACTTGTGGTCAATCCTCAAGAGGCGGGTGGACAAACAAAAACCCACTAATTCTGACAAACTCCAAGAAGTGATTATGAAAGAATGGGTTGCTATCAGTCAGGATTTGGCGCAGAAGTTGATTGAGAGAATGCGCAGTCGAATTGCAGAGGTCCTGAAAAAGAAGGGCCAACACTGCAAATACTGACTCTTTGCATAAATGTCATGTAATTGTTGATAAAAGCCTTTGAAACTTATGAAGTGCTTGTAATTATATTTCAGTACATCACAGAAACAACTGAAACACAGATCTAAAAGCAGTTTAGCAGCAAACTTTGTGAAAACTAATATTTGTGTCATTCTCAAAACTTTTGGCCATGACTGTACACCTATTCATAAGATGTCAATTAAAGTTTCCGATGTTCTCAGAATAGACCACGGATCATTTATTATAGCTCGTCAAATTGAACCCTGTTTGGGTGTGAGCATTTATATTTATGTATTTTGAAGTGTCCATTTATATGCAAATGAGCTGCTGCATTACAGAGGAGGGCGGAGCCTTTAAATGCTATTATGGTACTCCAGAAATGACAAAACAAGCTAATCTCAGACAGCCGAAATGTCAGAAGTTAATAGTATTGAATTGAAGCCTTACATGTTCAAATAGTCATATTTTAAGTCATAAAATAATAGAGAGGAAGAGGTTACAACTTTTAGACTTATTGGATACAGTTATGTACAGTTGCTGTTGTGGAGTGACAAATAAAACGTACACTATCGATACAATTCTCTTACTGTTTGTTTACAATAAAGAGTCAGACTTGAATAAACGCGCATTTATGAATTACACTGGCGTTGAGAGTATTTGCAGTAAATATAATGACACAGTTCAATGGCAATGCTAACATTCTTAAAATATGAAAGTGCATATTTGTTTTGAGTATGAAGTTAGCAACCCAGGCTCATTATTGACACGTACCCCTATATACATTTCTGGAGAATGCCAAATATGTCCCAGGAGGTAAATTTTTTTGCAGTTTTTGTTTTCGCGAATCTGCCAGAGGCTGCTGTGTACACTTTTTCAGATCTCAAATTTCTCTCGCGAGTGCCATTTGCGCCTGCTGTTCTTGCATACATCCACCAGAGGCCGCTGTTGACTGACTGACCAACCGACTGATCCCCCCACCCACCCCCTTCCCTAAACTCAACCGACAGTGTTTTGTCACCTGATTTTTACCACGTTTTCAGATCTTACCACGTTCTCACCCTGTTATTTACTTGTTTATTTTATTTTATTTTTTGCCTTTTGTTTTTGTCTTATCTGCTTTCTGCAACCTTTCTTCACCAGACTCAAACCACGTCGTCGTGGTCAACTTCTCTCTGCGTCTCAAGTCCACCGACGTATGTGGCGAGTTAATGGGCAAACTGGTAACAGCAGAAAAGCTGTCCATACGGAGGTAAGCAGTCAGCTGGTAGCGCGAGAAGAAGTAGAATACCGCCCCATAGTGTTCATTTTAAAGACAAAATGCAGCCATACGTACCTCTGGCTACATAATTTGCGCTCTCCAGAAATGTATATGGGGGTATGTATTCACAGTGAGCCTGTGTTGGAAGTTAGCATTGACCAGTCCAGAAACAGAGTCCCTCATATGTGAAGCAGTGGCTCCATGGGTGGAAACGTGCAGATTAAGCGCCTGTAATATAATAAGATCTCCTTCCAACGTCATTATAAAGAATCAAAATATAAGAACACCATATTTTTCCCTTATGCTTGCAGAAAAACCCTTTCCAAAACAAAGTTACTGCTCTGTCTCTTTTCACATGTTCTGGAAAAGGCCAGATTTTTTAATGTTAATACTAAATTAAGCATTGCATTATTCACAAACCAGTTATTTTATAGTAGTTGGTGGGATTTAAGACCATTAACGAGCAAGTAAATGATTAATAAGCTATTCAAATGAAGATTTATACATCTTGTTTTGTACCTTGAAATGGATATTTTTTGTTTTCTTTTTCTGTTTTGAATATAACTGAGATTTTAATTGTCATTTATAAGGGATTTACAAAGCATGAATAGTCCTCACTTTAGATGATCTCACAAAACAGTAGGCATTTGTGGTAATAAAGCATTTATTAACATACAGAGTAACTATTACTATATGCCTGAAAAATAAGATGTACAAATGTTCATTTGAATAATTCATAGAATATGATCTTAAAAACCATAAACTGCTCTTAAAGAACTGGTTTGTTAATAATCCAATACTTTACATTATACATGTACTTATAAGTCAAGAACGCAGCATTTGTACCTGTATTTATAACTGTATTTATTACTAATGTCTATTAATGTAGAGTTAATTTTGTACATGCTTATTAAATGACTGACAGTGTGCAGCTATTATAAAGTGTTATCAACTTAATGTCTTGCGATACTTATTTTTGTGTGTGTGTTGTCTTTGTTTAAATGTTAAGATACAATCTCCAGCGCTGAGCTGAAATCCCATTGCGTGTTCCTCTCACTTGTCTGAGTTCATGCTCCCTACGTACCCAAACTTTGATAAAAAACAGCAACAATGTCACCCCGACCCCGGTGGACCAAACACTTGAGAGCCTCAGCTGAGTCAATAGAAGGCCTCTTGTATTTTATAATGGCCCTTAAAGCTGTTTATGTGAACTAAGGCCTGACTTGAGTCTGGTCTGAAGGCCCACAATGCCTTGTGGAACACCTGTGGTGCAGGAAGCAGGTGGCAAACGCAGGTCTTGCATCATTTTGTTCATTCTCACGCTGGAGAACAGCAGGAGTGTTCATAATCACATGGCTTAATATGTGGCGTTTTACTGTAAAACATGTCTGGCACATGGTGACTTTCAGAGCTTTACTCAATGGACTCATTTTACAACACATTTTGTCTTTAAATGGGAGGCCATTGCAAACCTTTGTTCAAGCACACGTGTATTCATGTTATTTAACATGGTTTAGGGGGAATATTTGACTTTCTGCTGCAAGCTGATGATCAGTTATATTGAAAAATCTAGAATTATATTTAGAATTTAAGACATATTTTAACTGTTCAGTGGTTTACTCATTTGGCTCAATAATGAGACAGTATATTGATGAAGAATTTGACATCATATATTAAAATTTTAGTTTTGAATACTTTGAATTATTTTTGTTTGCTTTTGTTATAATTTTATATTTTTTTCGTGTTGGCTGGAGATGTTTTTGCTAAAATATGTAAAAAAATTGTTTTAACTATATATATATATATAAAACATTCATATTTGAGCTAATAATCAATCAGAAGACATGTTTCTTAGCACTTTTGTGATAGATTTGTGAGAGATTCATTTATATTGCTGGACACTGTTTATTCATACTTGAGCTGTATTTAAGCAGAATCAAAAGACATTTTAGGAGTTTCCTTTTTATTCATATCTCAATGTAAGTATAAAATCATTTAAATTGACTTAATTATTTGTCCTAATGTGCATCTTGATTATAATTAAATTGATTTCGGGCATTACTTAGGTTATAAAGTAAATTTTGTGCTCTTCCCACATTTATTATACTGTAGATGCTTAAATGTTCAATTTTGGTAAAATATTTAATAGTACAGGTAACTGTACATTCTGCATTTATATTTGAGCTATATTAATGTAATGATGTAGGTCTGGCAACAGAGGTGAGGATCAAAATGTGCAGCTTTATTCAAAGAGAATGGTCGTACATGCAAGTTCAAAACAGAGATAGACAGGAGCATGCAGGTAATCCAGTGAGTGGTAACTATCACAGGCGAATGGTCGAGGCAGGCATTGAAACAACGTAAACAAATAAAGGAGTCAAAAACACGCAGGGCAAAACAAGGATAACGCTTCGAAATCCTCACTACAGGATACAAGACTCAGCAAAGGTGTGCTGTGTTTATAGTCCAGGTGTGTGAGTAATCAGGGGTGATCTGGAACTGGTGTGTGTGCGAGGTGCACGATGGGATATGTAGTTCAGTTCAGTTCAATGGTAGATGTGTAGTTGAGTGAATGATAGATAGTGTTTTCCAGCGATCTGCAAAGCCTAGATCGCTGGTGATTGCAACAATTAAGCAGATCAGAATATTTTTGACTATATTCAAGATCTCAATTTATAAATTGAAATAAATCTGAAATTTAAATTGGCTCGGCATGTGTTGAATTTGATGAAAAATGCATGCTCATATATTTTTAGCACCATGTGTTTTTTTATTACATTTGTTATACACAAAAAAATCCTTCAAAGTGTGTGCTGGCAGAAAATCACCATTAATAACAGCTGTGCATACTGATTAAAAGATTAACCGTACATTTCAGAAGAAAAAAAATGACAAAACTGCAAAATTGTGTGCTTTATGTTTATAATATGTTCACATGGAAAGTGCATGGAATTTTCTGCTACGACATTATAACTTTTTTGAATGATTTTTATAAAAAATGTTTTATAGTGTGTGCTATTTATACATATGTAGAGATCTATTGTCAGATATTTGGCCCTTTATATTGACGTCAATTAATAAAGGAAGAATAATTCTAAAATTACCTTTGAGAGCATGTCTTGAGTGAACTATTAATTCTTGGCTTGTTAAATGAACAGTCCGTTTCATTTGTAGTAACATTAGTCCCGTTACGGCAGTGTCCTATAGCATGTTAAATGTTTTGGCTGTGCAGGTTTTCAGCAGTTGTGTGTGTGGTCCGCTTGGAGACGTCTTTCAGCGGGCACAGCTTTGCCAAAATCAGCATTGACAGAAGCGTTCACTTGGGTCATTGTTAGATATTAGGACAGCAGCCAGAGCTCCGAGTGAGTCTGGCTATACTATTGACCAAACAGAATTATTCACAGTCACAATCAATAAAAAGCTACAAAAAGTGGAGTATAAGACATTCAGAGACACCACTAGCATTAAATACACTTTCCCAAATTCTAGCATTCTGTCTTGTTGTTCACTGCCTTTTAAAGCAACACCAAAAGCTAAATAAAACTTCATTTTTGAACACTCTCATTGTATATATACACACACTTCCAGCTGAAGTCAAAATTATTAGCCCTCCTGTGATTTTTTTTTCTCTTTTTAAATATTACCCAAATGATGTTTAACAGAGCAAGGAATTTTTCACAGTATTTCCTATAATATTTTTTCTTCTGGAGAAAGTCTTATTTGTTTGATTTCGGCTAGAATAAAAGCAACTGTTAATTTTTTAAAAAACATTTTAAGTCAATCTTATTGAATTTATTTGAATAAGCAGCAAAAATGCAAAAATAAATTTAAGTGTATGAACATCCCATTGTTACTTTGAGCCTCATATGAAGAGCTGTATCTCGACGCTGCAGCAGTTAACCATAATGAAAATAAAAAAAAACAGCACGTAAAATAAATATAAGATAAAGATAGGCCTACATCACTCAAGATGCATTTCTTGTACTTATTCTTCTGTCATTTTTGAGATCTGTCAAGAGATTGATAAAGGTCACGATAGATGGGTTGGCGACCACTGCTGTAGGCAAAAAACACTTTGTTTCTGTCTAATGTAAAGAAAACATAAAAGATGCACTTTTTAAGTGTTAATTTTGTCATGTTATCAATTTGTGTCTGTAAACTTCAGTTACAATATACATTTTAATATATTTACGCAGGCCATTTTCCATGAATCCATAAATCTCCATTTTTGCAGCGCTTTTATACAACATTTACAGTTTTATTGATATCTAGGTTCCGAAGCTTTTAACAGCATGATTTGTTTATGCATAATATCCTTGACTATTTACAATTTTTTTATTAAATAAAATTATTTATATATATATCGGCACTGGTGGGATATACAGCCAGTGACGATATACAGCCATATTGCACTGCTACAAGTGTGATATTGCGTTTATACAACAGTTCGATGGCATAATCGTGTGTATAAAAAAGAAAATCAAACACGGAGAGTCTAAAAATCCTTTTGTATGAGGAACTACTTTCTTCCGCCATTCATTCACATCTGCAGCTGACGTCAGAACAGCAAAAGCCGTTACTAATTCACCAACGTCATTTTAGAGCTAGTATTTGAATTATTCTCTAGCGTAATATCTAAAGTGATGACAAAACAGGTGATTTTGCTCACATTTTAAGATTATAAGGCTGAACGGCATGAAATGTCATCAGTCTACAGAGATTTCCCAGTATTTCTCTGTTGCAATTGGGATATCACAGTAATTAACCCAGAAAAAGCCAAAGCAAAGCAAACACTACCAGATTACTATGGTATAAATACAGCACTACAACATCCAAAAGAGAGAGATCAACTTAGAGCGTTCCTTACCTGTTTTATAATGATTTGATCAGCTGTAGTTAGAGTTTTTCTCCTCTAAGGGCTTATTATGTGGTCTCTGTCCCCATCTTTGCTCTGCTCAGTATGACAGGCTGATGGATGCCAATGCGCTGTACCTCCTAAATTATAAATATTTAAAATAGGTACTATCCTTATACATAAACTGCATAGTTGCAATCTAAACAACTACATTATCCTAAAAAAGCCTCAAAAGTACATTATGTTGTCCAACAGCTGCAATATTTGTCAAACTAGTAGTGAGTTTATTCATCTGCTGTAACTCTATGTGGGCGGAGTAATACACAAGGGTGAGGAGGCTGTACAAGTGCTGTTATTACGGGAATATCGCACGGCTACCAATCAGATTCGAGAAGCAGAAGAACTGTTGTGTGTATGTATATATATATATATATATATATATATATATATATATATATATATATTTTTTTTTTTTTTTTTTTTTTTTTTTTTTTTTTTTTTTTTTTATTTTTTTTTCACAGTATATTATGAATTGATAAAGCAAAATTGCCAAATAACCCTCAATAAAAACCTGACTCCAATATAAAAAAATTTCACATGCAACTTAATATTTAATATTTAATTAATTATTATTTAATAATGCCTTATTTGCATGTCTAATCATAACACTTTAGAAAAAACTTTGTGTAAACAATCAACTTGGGAAGTATGGTGAAAACTATTAATTATTATTTTTGTTATTAAAATGTTAAAATGGTTCTTTTTAATTATGTTTGCTATATGATTCACTCTCTGCCATTGTCGTGAAAACTGCTCTGAAACTGCTTTGAAATGTATAGTAAATGTTGCAAATGGAACCCCAAGTATGACAAAACAGCTTATGCCAACCGTTTAAACCAGCATTTGCATCTGAAGTGCTTATAATATCTAAAAATGCACTCTACAGAGGCATTTCACTAGGTTTTTGGAGCAGATCCAGTGTTGACATCTGCTAGTAAGAGCCCTGGGAAGTGCCTACTGCCCAGAAGTGACAGCTTGTTTGCTTGTCCCTTAAAGAAGACACCTCAGATCTGTCTGTAAGATCTCAAAGGCTCTGTAATCATCCAGACAGCAGCGTATGACTCTTGACACATCAGGACTGTAGATATGATGACTGCACAATGACTTTCACTTTACGGCCCACGCTTTTCTACTCAACTTGTAACTCTCTCTCAATCGCTGCAAGGCTTTTCCATGCTCCATTTGTAATGCTGCAAATATTCAGAGGGATATATATATATATATTTTTGTTTGTTTTCCATTTATAGAGCCCTTGATTTCCTGAGATCTCTGACTTATTGCTCTAGATACTTTGAGATATTTTAATTAAGTGGTGTTATTTTACTCTTACTCCAAAACATATGTGACAGCGATATGGGTGGTTTCAACATTATATCACATAACATTTTTACATTGGGGATAGGAGGTTGTGTTCGGTTACATTTCCGCTTGATTCATGAACATTTTCATCACAGTGATTATAGACCACCTAATGACCTTATTCATCAATGCGGAAGTGCGCTCGTTTTTGCGATTGTTTTAGAACTTCCGATTCAGCTGCCTATGGGAGAAATTACTAGAAATAGTAAACGACAAAAAAAACGGTCAAACTACTTGCTCTACAAACAAGTGTGGTTATGACTATGCAGACAAAGCAGAATAATATAATACTAAAATATCAGTTTGCAACATCAAGCAGCATAACAAGCTGTTTTTAACATCTGAAAATGAATGGAAGTAAATGAGACCGGAAGTCTCGAGCCAAAAAGATTAAAATGGCGGCGGCCGCTCGTATGCGAAGAATAAGGTCAATACTGTAGGTACTTATACACTGTTAGACTTTGGAGCAATTTTACAGTAATTTACTGCAAAAAACACAGTAAAATAATACAAACATTCCTAACAGTTCACTACTGTAATGTGCATGCCGTTGTGGGTCATTGTAAAACCGTTACAGTAACTTACTGCATATTGGGAATTTGCGGTATTCTACTGTAATCAAAGTAATCAAGTACTGCTACTGTAGTTGAAGACAAAAATGAGACGGTTAATGAATAAATTAGTCACTTGTTTGGAATTTATTAAATTCCAATTGAGAAAATTTCCTTTAAAGCTGTTTAAATAAAGTAAAAAATTGAGTTTTGATTTATCTACAGTAGAAAATTTACAAACTATCTTCTTCATGGATATTTGCATGAAAGAAAAATCATTTATTCTAATCTATACAAGTTTTTTTTATTGGCTTGAGTTATTTTTAAATCAGTATAGTCTAAGTTATTGAGTTAAATTTAAAATGCTTACAAAATTCTATCATTAAATAAAATAATAAATAATTCTTACAAATCATTTTCAGTTTCGGTTTTCAGCGAAGTGCATCCAGAATATTTGTTTCTGTCCCAGAATTTTCATTTTGGTGCCTCTCTAGTAATTTTCCATACAGTAATTAGTTTGTGTCTATAATTTTACATATGATTTACTTTCAGAATTGTGAAAGGTTTTGTATTATATATAGTGTAAAATGTAAATAAATTACAGTAAAAGTACTGTAAAAATCATCATACTGTAAAATTAAAATGTGGTAAAGGCATTTTACCATAAAAAAAAGTTTCGGTGAGGCTGTAAAATGAACTACGGTAGGGCCCTGCTACTGTAATACACATTTACAGGTAAATTACTGTAAAGGGGCAGTTGCTGTAAATTGCTGGCAACAGTTCTGCCAGTAAGTTACCGCAAAAATACAATCAAATTTCTAACAGTGTAAGTCTGTATAGTACAAGTATTGGTAAACAAAACTTAAAGGGATTGTTCTAACCCTCCATAGACAGCAAGGGTCGTGAAACCTTCAAAGTCAAGAAATGTACCAAAACATTGTCAAAACAGTCCATGTGACTTCAGTGGTTCAACTCTAATTTTATGAAGCTATGAGAATACTTTTGTGGGCAAAAAAAAATCCAAATGTTTCCTCTTTTTTTGTGTCAGTTTAGGTCACGCGTTCATGAAAATACCACAACATACGCGTGTCGTGCTGCTGATGTATACTGATGACGTCTGTATATTTTAGTTTGAACATGTACCCGTACCCTAACCAGGACCCTGACACAAAAAAATCTCTCTCTCAAAAAAAAGAGTGCAACATCTGTGATTGGTCCGATTGGAATAGATGATGAGTGTGGGCGGGGCCAAGAGCTTCTAGAGCGGAGTAAAAGTGGTGAATAAATGTGAGTTTCAACTACTGTTACAATAGCATCGTGCACATTCTGGAACCTGTGAAGACACTGCGTACTGGACGCAGAAAGCACTGCGTTATAAAAGCAACCAAAGCTCAAAAGGGCGAGCGTGAGCCATGCTCAAAACAGCTGATGCCTCTTGACTGCTTCACTGTCAATAAAATGTGACCCTGGACCACAAAACCAGTCATAAGTGCCGATTTTTCGGAAATTGTGATTAATACATCACAATAAATGTGAATAAAGAAGCTTTCCATTGCTGTATGATGATTGTTAAGATAGGACAATATTTGGCTGAGATAAATCTCTTTGAACATCTACACTAATCTGAGGGTTCAAAAAATATATAATTAATGAGAAAAGTGCATTTAAAGCTCTCTAAATGAACTCAAAAATTGAGTTTTGATATATTTACAGTAGAAAATTGACAAAATATCTTCATGGAACATCTTTTTTGCTTAATATTCTAATGATTTTTGGCATAAAATAAAAATCAATAAATGTGAGTTTTGTGGTCCAGGGTCACAAATGTGTTTATTTATTTTTATATTTTTGCTTGTTTTGTTTTGTTTGTTTTAAATCAGTATAGTCGTAGTAGTAAATTAAGTTATTGAGTTAAATTTTTAAACTGTTTTACAGAATTATATTCTGAAATAAAATAATATAATTCATAAATAACATAAAATAATAATATAATATAAATAATAAATAATACAATAAAATAACATAATTATTAAAAATTTTCAGTTTCGATTTTCAGCCAATTGGATCCAGAATTTTAGTTTTGGTCCAGAATTTTCATTTTGGTGCATCTCTTGTAATTTTTCATACAGTAATTTAAATATAGCTTGTACCTATAATTTTAGATATTATTTACTTATAGAATTTTAATGTTTAAAGTGGGAAATTTGCACAAAAATCAATGAAATACATGTAAATATGGTCATAAAGAACTGATGTGATACAAATAATCAACCTTAGTGTGTAAAATTGGTACACTGAAAAAAATTATTCATTGGATTAACAATTTTATTTTTTTAAGGTAAGTGGTTGCAAACAATTTATATGGGCTGAAATTTAGTAATGTTCAACTTACTTTGTTTAAATTCAGCCCATATAAATTGTTTGCAACCACTTACCTTACAAAATGTAGTAAATCCAATGATTCATTTTTTTTCAGTTAGAAAATTTACTAAGACCAAGTTAACATCATGAAAAAAAAGTCCAACCCTCAACCAAATCATTCACATTGTCTCTCTTTTTTACAAGTGTTGATATTAAAGCATAGATGTTTCATTAAATAAAGTCTTTACTACTGAATTTGTCGAAATGAAATTCCCAACACCTTATTATGCGTTGTTAAGGTTGAGGGGTAAATATTTTGATTCTGAATAACCCGAGTATGCATGTTGTTTTCTTTTTCTTGTCATCTAAATCTCAAAGAAAGGTCAAAAACTCCTCCCGTGTTCAGTACTGGGCAAATACAGGAATGCACATCTCTCTTTCTTGGCTCTGCTTTGATGTTGTGTGTAATTAGTAGTTTATCGTTAATAACATACAGTAGTAAGCAAACCCGCTTTTGATATTTATCGATATGTGAATAAACACAGATCCATATCCATATTTTGATCGTAGAATAAGCGTATGAATTATATATACCCTACAGATAAAGTGCATTTTGCTCACTATTGCACTTATTTGACCAAAAGTACAGTAATCTGTATAATATTATGAAATACTCTTACTATTTAAAATTTAAAGATATATAAAGATAAAATATAAAATCTTCTATTTTCATAAGTTTGAAATGGCATTTATTCCTTTGAAAGCTGAATTTTCCAGTCCAGTCATAAAATCATTCAGAAATCATGCTGGTTTCCAGATAAAATTATTACAGCTAGCAATCATGTATTCGAAATTGTAATATTGTCATTGAATGTAAAGTAAAATAGATAATAATAATAATAATAATACAATAAAAAATATATACTTTCCTGTCACTTTTGATCAATTTAATGAGTCCTTGCTAAATTAAAATATGCATTTCCTTTTTATATTACTTTGCCTAATTGTATTATGGAAGTGTATTATAGTTTTTCTTTTACTACTCAATCCTCATTCCTCATAATACTAAATGTTTCTTGAGCTGAAAATTGGCATATTAGAATAATTAGAATAATTGAATAATTACGCCACCAAAATGTGAGGTTTTTGGTGTGGAAAACATTAACCAAACGTTTAACTGGGTTTTAAAAAAAGTGCTGAATGTTTTAACGTATATATAAATACTTTCTCATAGGTCATGGAGGAGACAGATACTCAGATTGCATGGCCTTCCAAACTAAAGATTGGTGCCAAATCAAAGAAAGGTAAGATCTGGTGTCCTTCATCTGAGATGTTTATGTGTGTGTGTGTGTGTGTTTGTATATGCTTTATCTGCTGTGAGATCTTTCTGTTGCTCACATAGTTATGTTTACATGCACTTTTAGGTTATGTAACTTCTGTCATATGAACTTTATTTTTTCAATTTGATTAGTAGAGAGTTGTATCGATAATGAAAACTAGGCTGGAGATCAGTTGGTTTATTCACCTCAGTAAACACTTTGACGCGTAAGATCTTACTGGTGTGATTAGATTGATTATTGCATTGTGATCAGCTGCTAAATTCAAATCTGCTTTTCCGCAATTGCAGAAAAATGTACACGGTTTGTCATAAATCACAATTTATTAGGTTAGGTTTGATTAGATTAGATTCAACTTTTTTGTCATTACACATGTTCAAGTACAAGGCAATGAAATGCAGTTTAGCTCTAACCAGGAGTGCAATAGCAGCAAGTGCAGAATATAGGTATAAGTTAAAAGTGCAATTATAGAAAAGTACGGGTAATATTTATAGATGGATGTACTATGAGTATAATATACAAGTCATGCAAGTCTTAATTCGATATTGTCAAATAGATGAACATACTGTGCAGGTTGCTATTAATAATCAGTGATATGCAAATACAAATGAACATAATATACTGGTTGTTATTTGCTATAAACAGGAATTACAAATAGATATGTAGATAATTTATTAGTGTTTTCAAACAAATAATGTTTATTTTAGGTTTCACACATTTAAATTCACAAGTACGAGCAAAAAAAACAAAACAGTTATGGTATGTAAAGTACACACTGATGTCAATGGAGATGTCAGTAATAATTAGTTTTTGACACAATAGAATGTTGTGCTTTATTCGCGTCTTACTGTAATGTAATTCAGGAAAAGTTGATGAATTTACGTGTTGTAAATCCAGCAGCACTAAGCTGTCCACTGCAGCGCAGACTAACATAACAGTGCCCATTACCCAACATAGATCAAATAATATGATCACTATTAAGCTGCTTAAATGCCGAAATACATGTTGTTACACATATTTGAGAATCGGAATATCAGATATTTCACAATATAATTAAAACGTTTGTCAATATTTGCAGAAAATTGAAGGAAAAAAAACAAAAATTGATATATTCATAAGTTATTTGTGCATCAGGTGATAAATGCATCAATATCGAAACTTTAGGTGATGCGTTCTAATCAACAGTCGAAATAAAAATTTCATTCAGGTCAACAGGAGCATTTAAAACTTACGTGTGAAAGGGTTAATGCTGCAAATGGACTTATATTGTAACATGTTGCCATGTCATATACAACCCCAAAAAAGGTTGGGACAGTATGGAAAACACAAATAGAAAAAAGTAGTGATTTCCAAATGTATTTTGACTTGTATTTCATTGCAGACAATATGAACACAAAATATTTCATGTTTCATTTCATTTGTAAATATACATCTTTTCCTGTCATTCAGATATGTAACACATTCCAAAAAAAGGTTGGGACAGGAGCAATTTAGGGCTAGTAATCAGGCAAATTGGTTAAATAACGATGTGATTTGACACAGGTGATGTCAACAGGTGATTGTAATTATGATTTGGTACAAAAGCAGCATCCAAGAAAGGTCTAGTCCTTTAGGAGCAAAGATGGGCCGAGGATTGCCCATAAATTTAGAAATTACTTCTTTCTTTTTTTATTTGCATTTTTCATAATGTCCCAAATTTTTCTGATTTGGGGTTGTAAATTCCATGAATTAAAAGTTTAATTAAAATCATGTAAGTTAAGTTTAAAGATTTCCAGGCATTCATGCGCTTGCTAGCATTAAATGTCTATTCCTTTTATACTCTGACACTTTATTTGTTTATTTATAACACTTACACTGTGTCTTACACTAACACACGGCATGACATTGCGACGAGATAAAAGGTATCTTTTCCATGTTAAAAGTAGTGTCCTAACAATCTGCGACAGCGATGTGTGAAATTTCTATTTCAGAAATGCTTTCTTCTTCCGTGACGTTGCGGCAGAACAACAGCATATACTACTATGACAATGATCACCTCAAATACTGATTATGTGCTTTATTCAGTGTTAAATTCTCCAAATGTACAGTGCATCCGGAAAGTATTCATAGCGCTTCACTTTTTCCACATTTTTTTATGTTACAGCCTTATTCCAAAATGGATTAAATTCATGTATGTCCTCACAATTGTACACACAATACCCCATAATGACAATGTGAAAAGATTTTTTGAAATTGTTGCAAATTTATTAAAAATAAAAAACCTGAAAAATCTCATGTACATAAGTATTCACAGCCTTTGCTCAATACTTTGTTGATGCACCTTTGGCAGCAATTACAGCCTCAAGTCTTTTTGAATATGATGTCACAAGCTTGGCACACCTGTCTTTAGGAATTTTTGCCCATTTAAGACGATATTTGCAGTGATAAGCAATTTGGCCGTTTATACCAGACGAAACACGAGTGAAATTTAAATACAGCCATTCAGAAGCACAGAATAGTGCACTCACTGCATTCCAACAAAATGGTAAGGTTTATAATCTAATTAATACATATTAAACCTCTTTAACATTATTAAGTGTGCATGCTGAATCACTGATATGTGTTGGTTTGTCACAGTTCTAAAGTTCAATTTCTAACGGTTTATTTTATTTTCAAGATCTGAGGTGAACTATCTGCTGCTGCTTTCAGTAGTATGACAATAAATGTCAGGTAAAATGGCATTCAAACTCACATTATTAGCATTTAACACTGAATAAAGCACATGAGGTGTACCTGAGCTAAACATTGTCAGTTTATCCTGTTGTCCTGTTGCCGTTTCTAAAATATAAATTTCAGGTGTTGGTTAGGACAAAACTATATGGGAAAAAATTCCTTCTATCATGTGCCGTTGATTTATTTAGAACACGACTTAAATCAACCTTAAATCAGCCTTTAGGCTCGATAGTTAGGCACACTTCTGTTTATGTCATCAATCTGGCAACCTGCGCTTGTGTGTGTTTTGAACCAGGCGTGCAATACCTAGTCCAACCACTGGGTGCCAAACTTACATACTGCACCTTTAAACAACACTGTATCAAAGCACTACGTATGTGTGAAAAGTTTTTGAAAGCTTGGGTTTAAATGGCTAAATATGTCATGGATTATTATTTAAGATTTGCACCACTGCTTTCAATCCGATATGTTTTATTCATATTGAGCTCATCTAGATTGAATGAGGTGTTTACATAAAATCTTTTCATTCCAATTTAGCCATCAGTCTGATTACAAATGGATTGTTTGGTTGCATTTAAACATACCTACTGTTTAGCAGCTCTCATTTCACTGGAATCTGTCTTATCAAAGTGTTACATAAAAGATATTGGTTGTGAAACAGAATCATAACTAACAGTATCTTGGCCTCAGGGTCAGATGGATCCTTCTGGAAGTTTCTCAACATTGGCTTATTCTGATTTTGGGGCGTCTTTTGTCTAAAGTTATATCTTAGGAAGAGGACAACGTGCGCTTTGGTTTATCAGTCCTGGTTTGTTTGGAACTTAAACCATATTTACAGTATATATGTGGTTATTCATGGTATTATATCACTATTATTGTGAAGAGTCCAGTCAGTTCTTCCTTTATACTGTTGGTACCTATAAAAGCTTGGCACGTAACTTAACCCAAACCGCTGTTATGGAAAAATGAATGATTTTAGTACAGCAAAGTGAATGAGCATGTGGTTGAATGAAATATGATCGTTTGGCTTTTTTTTGAGAATAGCACTGGTTCACATAAGCGATCATACTTACAGTTTTGTCTATTTTGACTTGGAAAAGTAAGCAACCGCTAAGAACAAAACAGCAGTTTTCATAAGAAAATGAAAAATAAAAAGTTTTGTTTATAGTGTACTGTAAAATGCTGGGTTCCACACAATCGATTTGTGTTGAAACAACATGAAGGAATTAAGTTAACTTTAGTTTTTACAAATATAAGTGGATTGAATGTAAAATAATTATGTTGTCCCAAAAAAAACAATAATTGCATTGTAGCAGCTCATTTTAAATAAGTAGTTTGAACAAACAGCAAACGTCATTTTTTGAGTGTGCACTGTAAAAAATGCAGGATTTCACAAATTTCTTCATGTTGTCCCAACACAAATCGTTTTAGTTAACTTGCAAATTTAAGTTGATTGAACATAAAACAATTAAGTTATCCACAAAAAAATCTCAGCAAACAGCAAATGTAATTATTATTTATTTTTTTGTCATCTGAAATGTGCTAGGGGCGACACAGTAGCTCAGTGGTTAGCACTGTCGCCTCACAGCAAGAAGGCCGCTGGTTCGAGTCCCAGCTGGGCCAGTGTTTTGCATGTTCTCCCCGTGTTCGCGTGGGTTTCCTCCGGGTGCTCCAGTTTCCCCCACAGTCCAAAGACATGCATTATAGGTGAAGTTAATAGATTAAATTGTCCGTAGTGTATGAGTGTGTGTGTGAATGTGAGAGTGTATGGGTGTTTCCCAGTACTGGGTTGTGGCTGGAAGGGCATCCACTGTGTAAAACATATGCCGAAATAGTTGGCGATTTATTTCGCTGTGGCGACCTCTGAAATTGAGACTAAGCCGAAGGAAAATGAATGAATGAATGAAATAAGGTGCTAAATACGCAATGTGGAAAATGCAAATGTGATAATGAACATGCACAATTATTGATACTGCACTTCAAAATATTGTGAACAATTATTTATTTTTTAAACATTTAAAGCGTTTTTTTTTTTTTTAAGAATATTCACATTGGTTTTGCAGTAGTGTTCATAACAGCACCAAAATGCTTGTAGTTTTTTTTATTACATATATTTTATAACTATTTAATAACTGTTAATAAACCAAAAAGCAATTGCATTACCATGGGATTATCATTGCAGAAAAATTAACACAGCTTATCATAAATTTCTCAGTGTTTTTCAAACAAATAATGTTTATTTTAGGTTGCAGACATTTAAATACACAAGTACGAGCAAAAAATATATATTTATGGTTTGTAAACTACACACTGATGTTTATGGAGATGGCAATAATAATATAATTTATAACATAATAGATTTTTGTGCTTTTTTCGCATCTTACTGTATGTATTTCAGGAAAAGTTGATGAATTTACGTGTTGTAAATCCAGCAGCACTAATCTCTCCACTGCAGTGCAGACTAACATAACAGTGCCCATTACCCAACAAATAATATGATCAATATTAAGCTGCTTAATTGCCCAAATACATGTTGTTACATATATTTCAGAATCGGAATATCAGATATTTCACAATATAATTATAATATAATTTTCACGATATAATTTGTACATCTGAAACACCCAACCCAGGCTCATTCTGATTACGTGTCCCCTATATACATTTCTGGAGAGCGCCAAATACATCCCAGGAACCAAAATTTTTTTTGCAGTTTTTGTTTTTGCGAATCCAGGCGGATGTGTACGCTTTTTGAGATCTCAAATTTCTCTCGTGAGTGCCATTCACGTCTGCTTTTTTCACGTAAATCCACCAGAGGCTGCTGTCGACTGACTGACTGACTGATCGACTGACCCACCCTCCTCCTTCCCTAAACCCAACCAATAGTGTTTTCAAAAGCACCAATTGACCCGCCCACCCACTTCCCTAAACCCAACTGACAGTGTTTTCAAAAGCAATCCAGAAAAAGAAAAGCCCTCACGGCAGCCTGATTTTTACCACGTTTTCAGATTTTACCACATTCTCACCCTGTTATTTACTTGTTTATTTTATTTTTTGTCTTTTGTTTTTGTCTTACCTTCTTTCTGGAACCGTTCTTCACCGGACTCGAACCCTGTCGTTACGGTCAACTCCGCTTCACGTCACAAGTCCGCTGACCTACGCGGCGAGCCACTGGACAAACTGGTAACAGCAGAAAAACCATCCATATGGACGTAAGCGGTCAGCTGGTAAGCGCGAATTGGAACGGTCTCATACCGCCCCATAGCATTCATTTTAAAGACGAAATGCAGCCATATGTTCCTCTGGCTACATAATTCGCCAGAAATGTATATAGGGGTACGTTTTCAAAATGAGCCTGTGTTGGAAACACCACTTCTTTTTTTATAGCGTACAGTTCAGTTCAATCCAGAGATTACAGCAACATATGCTTTGCCTGCTTGCTGGATGACTTGTCTGCGTCTCATGTTTGATACTTAAATATCTTCTAAACCGCACTGTCAGTCATACATTTGTTGCACAATCATACAAGTGTTTAATTTCTCTATAAACTTTTAATAGCTTATGGCTACAGTTACGTTCCCGTAATAATGCTGCGATCAAGAGCAAGGAATGCAAACAATGACAACAACATCTCGGCCATTCCAAATAAACATCAAGTTTGTGTGTGCCAAAAATGTGTTTTCAGTGTCACAACCCAAGTCCATTCACATTCCTGTGCATGGTTTGTGTTAGCAAGCATTGTCAAAAAAAAAAAAAGTTACATAATCATTTGCGGTTATCTGGTGATTGCATGCAGCAAACATCCAAGCTAATTAATGATGGAAAACACATGTACGCTTCTGACATGTGCATCGCACCAGGCCCGGCTGAACCCGCGTGGCCTTTAGAGACCCACTGTTTCCTGCGAAAATCTGTCTGCAGCTTATTACAACAGTCAAGAAGTGTTGATCCTGCGCAACAGCTCTGGAACATGACAAGGGCCGGACACATCCATGAGCACAGCATGAGACACAGTCTTGAGTGCAGCTCCACTGCATGATGAAAGTGATCCGCTGGGTGGATGTGATTGTTTGGAGTTTAGGGGATCGAATAAACTGTGTTCTTGCCCTGAAGTAGTTCATTTCATTTAGATGACTCGAGGTGGCACGGTGGCTCAGTGGTTAGCACTTTTGCCTCACAGCAAGAAGGTCGCTGGTTCAAGTCCCGACTGGGCCAGTTAGCATTTCTGTGTGGAGTTTGTATGTTCTCCCCCTGTTCACGTGGGTTTCCTCCGGGTGCTCTGGTATCCCCCACAGTCAAAAGACATGCGCTATCTGTGAATTGAATAAACTAAATTGGCCATAGTGTATGAGTGTGTGTGTGTGAATGAGAGTGTGTATCATTTAGGCAAAGTGTCAGAAGAGCACAACAAAAACCTTTATTGATACGTCCACTACTTTTGGTTAAAAAAAAAAACAGTTTTTAGCAGCATTGGCTCTTACTTGAGATAATTCATCGTAGAACCGTCGTTGCATGTCAACATGGCGTGATTCCTGTCCTAGCACTACACTCCCTTTCGACATGGTCATACAACAATCCAGGGGGAGACATTACGGGAGAGGTTCTGTGGAATTTCTGCCGGATAATATACACTGACGTAGTGAGAAGAATTATGGCAATATTGTCTGTGATGTGGTAGTGGAACTTCGTACTGGCAATATGCTGTCTTACAATAACGTTCAACACTCACATGCTTTGATTGCCATCCTCAAACAACGACCCAAGTGCCACCGCCAACATCAGTGGCGGGAAAAATGGTGGGGGTAGGCCAGTTACATACTTTGTCGCACGGCAACTCTGCATTCTATAGAATGCCTAGGCAATGTATAAAGTAGCAATTATTTCATCCTTTGACGTTCGATTTTAGGCATTCAATACATTTCCTAAGCATTCTATAGAATACCAGATTTCACACATTGCCGGTAACATATACATAGGTATTTTTGAAAGTTCTGCATAATGCAAGTCACATCTTTTTTTCCCACTATGAATTTCATTTTACTGGAATCACCATTTTAACATTGTTCTGCCAAAACGTAGTAGCTTGCTAATAATGAAAAATCTGAATCTGTATGCTAGGCATGTCTCCTAGTGGCTGAAAGTGCTTAGTAATATCAGGACCTCAACTGCACGATAATGACAGATGCTTTGCAGACACATTTACAGGCTCCAAAGAGTCTCTGGATCCGTGGATCATCTGGGATGAGACCAACACCCACAGTTATGTGCGATTATCTCTGGCCTCTATCGGCCAAAGAGCCATCACAACTAATGCAGTCATCATCGCCTTCAAAATGGGAATGCTAAGAACTAGGAACGGCCCAGGACTTCAACTTTCATTGTGTGTTCAAAGTGGAAATGCAGCTTGTGGTGTATTTATGTGGCTCCTGAGGACCCATTCCAGTTCTAAGCTGACGTACAGAGTTTTCATCTCGCTCTCTGAGGTCCATCGCGGTCTGTTTCGCTCATTTACCATCGTAAAGCTCAGGTTGATGCTCCGCAGACCTTTACTGCACTTTCACCAAAAACACTGGCTTCGATTTACTCTAAAAGACTTCTATCAGAGAAGAAAAAAATTGCTTAAGAAGGCTAATAATATTGACCTTAAAATGGTTAAAAAAAATTTGTAAAACTGCTTTTATTCTAGCCAAAATCAAACAAATAATACTTTCTCCAGAAGAAAAAATATTATAGGAAATACTGTGAAAAATTCATTGCTCTGTTCAACATCATTTGGGAAATATTTGAAAAGGGGAAACAAAAAATAAAATAAAATAAAATATCACAAGAGGGCTAATAATTTTGACTTCAACTGTATGTTGACATTAAAGGATTGGTTCACCCAAAAATGAAAATTCTGTTATTAATTACACACCCGCACGCTGTTCTAATCCCCTGAGACATTTGTTCATCTTCAAAACACAATTTAATATATTTTTGATGAAATCCGAGAGCTCTGACCCTCATAGACAGCAACGGTCCCAAGACATTCAAAGTCCAGAGAGGGAACCAAAAACATTGGGTCTCATTCGCTAATAATTGCGTACGTTTTTCGTATTCATACGCACATTTGAACTTCTCACGAAAACTTTCAGCCTAATTCACAAAACATGCATACATGATTTTGTTCTTCAACTCGTTCTTATGTTAGTGAATTCGAATTGTTTTCAATAAGCGTCCTCCTGCACGTGATTAGTAATTTGCATAATACACGCCCACGCCAGCTCCATATAAGGTCTTTTGTCACTTGTCCAGAGTATAAATCCTTTATGCGTACAAATTTATGTCACTTAACTGATACGGTATAGGTGAACAAAGTAGAGGTGTGAACCTACACTGGTCTCATGGTTTGGTTTAGTTACGATTATCATGCCATCGATTCGGTTCAGTTCGGTATCACGGTCATCACGGTGCATTGACGATGCTTTTCATCCACAATTTTAGATTTTACTTCACAGCACAAGAATTCTTGTATCAAAATGTATAATTTATAAGTTTATTTATATTTATATATTATTTGTAATTTCAGATATATGAACTGTACCTTTAATTTTACCTCTTGAATTTATCAAACAAAAGTACATGCACAGAACAACATGAGCATTTATAGCAAATAAACAAATGTACATATTATCCCACTTGCTTTTTGAGCATTGTCGAGCGAGTTCTTAAACCCCTATGATTGGCCACGCGCTCAACAGAAAAGGCTGCGATTGGCTCTAACGCTCTGGCACTGTTCACCGATGAGTGACACTGATAAACGGCCGCGGTGATCACAGCTGATCCGTGATAGACGCGGTGGAGAAAACTTGCTCTGCAGACACACTCGTGTCTGGATCCACAAGTATCGCTGTAACAACTGAGAGGAGAGGAAACGTTACCTCACCCCAGCAGGTTAAAGGGGCCACAGTGCTGTAACTTCAGTGTCAGTGAAAGACTGTCCACCAAACTTACACGCAGTGAATTGTGCAGAGTTTCTGCATTTTTAAGTAGTTGGAGCGTTTTAATTACTCGTGCTCGCCTCCCTCGCCAAAGTACGCTACCGCAATATAGCGCAAATTAGATAAATGACATCAGTACGCAATAAGTGGTTAGGATCTATTACTGAACCGATACGGAATTGTCCGCGTCTGCATCGCGGTGCACCGGAGAAACAATTAATTTTGACACCACAAAGTAATTTTGATGCACAAAACTGTTCTTGTAGCTTCATATGATTACAGTTGATCCCCTGAAGTCTCATGGAATGTTTTGACAATATTTTTGGTTTCTTCTCTGGACTTTCTGGTCCCTTGGTGTCAGAATGCTCTCAGATTTCATCTAAAATATCTTAATTTGCATTATGAAGATGAACGAAGGTCTCAGGGGATTGGAACAGCATAAGGGTGAATTATTAATAACTATTTTATTTTTTGCCTGAACCATCCCTTTAAGTCCGAATTTGTTGTATCTTAGCAGTATGCAACAAATGTCCTGTTCTAAAATTAGCAACATTTCATTTGTTGCTGGATCTTTTAAAGTCAGCGTGGATTCAGAGTTGATCCTTTTTATCTCTTTATTTTATTAATGCACGGTTGTGGTATTATTGTGAACGTCATTTGTGTGTGTTATTGTAAACGGTCTTTGGTATCTTTCCTGAAAGCTCCTGACATTACTAAGCACCGCTAACTTCTTGTCACAGAGAAAACTCTTTTCATAATATAATCATGATGCAATCTTGTGCCCTACTTTTTTTGTGGTTGAATATCCTGTATCACCTGCAAATGCATCATATTACAAATATAACAAGGATTATGAATAATGCTCCGTTGTCTGTAAAGGTTGATGTAATTTTATAAACATTTTATATGTCAGTTTATAAAAAGTAGATTATAAGGTGGCTTTCATCGCTGATATTAAGTTCTCTAATGTCAGTTCATTCAATCTTGATCTTATGACAGGTTAAGAGACACACACACACACACACACATTTTATTTTATTTTATTAAATTAGTTTAAAACTCTATATTTTTTTAATTTTAAAAATTTTGTTTTTCATTCATTCATTCATTCATTAATTCATTTTCCTTCGGCTTAGTCTCTGATTATCAGGGGTCCGCCAGCCACAACCCAGTACTGGGAAACACCCATACACTCTCACACACACACACACACGCACACACACACACACACGCACACACACGCACACACACACACACACTCATACACTACGGCCAATTTTGTTTACCCAATTCATCTATAGCGCATGTCTTTGGACTGTGGAGGAAACCCACGCCAACACGGGGAGAAAATGCAAACTCCACACAGAAATGCCAACTGGCCCAGCCGGGACTCGAACCAGTGACCTTCTTGCTGTGAAGTGACAGTGCTAACCACTGAGCCACCAAGTTTTTTTTTCTCTCTCATTATTCAATATTTTCTGAACTGCAATATTTTCTTGCAACTGTAAATGTATTTGAAATAAGCCTGAAATAAGAGCTCATTAATTAACATCGTTACTTTTCAGGCTGAAAATAATGCTATGAAAATGTACTTTTAATCAAATTATTTACTTATTTATTCGTACATTATTTTATATTATAATATTTCATTTGAATATTTTTGGTACATTAAACAATAAACTACACATAAAACAATGGTTTTTGAAATGTGCAAATTTAATTCACAACATATGATCCTTCAGAAATTATTCTAATATGATCACTTGATTTTTCAGAGTTGAAAATAGTTCAACTATTGATTATTTGATTGATTGATTGATTGATTGATTGATTGATTGATTGATTGATTGATTGATTGATTGATTGATTGATTGATTGACTAATTGATTGAATGATTGATTGATTAATTGATCAAACAGTCATGCATTTTTTTTCTCAGGATTCCTTGAACAGAAAGATGAAATAAGTACAGCGTTTAACAAAAAAAACTTCATAAATATCAATTTTTATCAACGGGCAACACGGTGGCTCAGTGGTTAGCACTGTTGCCTCACAACAAGAAGGTCGCTGGTTTGAGTCCCGGCTGGGCCAGTTGGCATTTCTGTGTGGAGTTTGCATGTTCTCCCCGTGTTCACGTAGGTTTCTTCCGGGTGCTCCGGTTTCCCCCACAGTCCAAAGACATGTGCTATAAGTGAACTGGGTAAGCTAAATTGGCTATAGTGTATGTGTGTGAATGAGTGTGTATGGGTGTTTCCCAGTACTGAGTTGCAGCTGAAAGGGCATCCGCTGTGTAAAACATATGCTGGATAAGTTGACGTTCATTTCGCTGTGGCGACCCCTGATGAATAAAGGGACTAAGCCACACAAATAATGTTTCATAACTATTTAAATCCCTTTTAGGCTTTGATCCTAATTGTCATTTTGGTGACTGTCGCTTTAAATTCAAATAAGATTGTGCTCGTTTCAAAAGAGGGCGGAGCTACAAATGCCTATGTGTCAGCATAGTGGCAGACTCAAAAACAAGACTAACTATGCTAATGAGGGAGAGATCATCACTAATGGGCGGGGCTTTCCCCCTCTGATGACTCGTACAAAGGGAGAATGTCAATCAAAGTGTTTCTCCAGACTGTTTTTATCAAGTGTGATTATAAAAAATTTAGAAGCTGGTTATATTCACAGACTGTTGCCACACAACTGTTTAAACCCCTTACAAAAGTGATTTTTCCGTAATAGGTGCCCTTTAAATGACAATAAATTCAAATGTTATGTTGATTATGACCATGTAGTGAATCAATAACAAAAGATGAAAATTAAAAATGACACACAAATAAAAATGACCTTGGATTAATAGATCTTCTTAACAAAAATAATCTTTTCAGCAATATTTAATTACTGTCAGTTATTTAGCAAAATGCTCAGCTTCATTCGATGTGTGACATAATTTCAACTGAAACAAAGACAGGGCGAGGCATATTCATTAGCCCCTCCCCTTAAAAAAAAAAACAATAGTGTTCTGTTTATATCTCAACTCTGCCAGTCAGAGTGATTGAGCTAATCTGACATCTGACTCAACATGACAGCCACATTCTATAATAGCAGTGCTGATTCTGCATGGCTGTTTCATAAATCCAGCATGCAGCGTACAATTAAATGAGTCCGATATATTTTGTGGTCTGCACGACTCACGCATATGATCCGCTCTTTGCTGTTGACCAGAGCAGACCGTATATGTGCTGCTGTGTCATTAACGTGAAACCAGACTGCATTTACCCCAATGGAAAGCACGTTTAAACTGGCTGAATCCTTTATACCTTGTGCAATGTGACCAAATTCGCCATATAGGAAATTATAACAAATCCTAGTAGTCCTAGAGTGCAAAAAAATATCTGTTAATGAATAGTTTCCGTCTTTTGGGATTCACAAGTGTTTTCCATTTATTTATGGTTGTGAATTGCATTATGGGATGTTGATCTCTGCTCTGTGGACTTTTGATGTTGAAAATTCAACTCTACAGTTTAACAAAGTAAATTTAGTTGACAATTTAGTAGTTAGAAATAAGAAAAAAAAATAAACATTTACGGGCTGCACGGTGGTGCAGTGGGTAGCACGTTCGCCTCACAGCAAGAAGGTCGCTGGTTCGAGCCTCGGCTGGATCAGTTGGCGTTTCTGTGTGGAGTTTGCATGTTCTCCCCGTGTTGGCGTGGGTTTCCTCCGGGTGCTCCGGTTTCCCCCACAAGTCCAAAGACATGCGGTACAGGTGAATTGGGTAGGCTAAATTGTCCGTAGTGTGTGTGTGTGAATGGATGTTTCCCAGTGATGGGTTGCAGCTGGAAGGGCATCCGCTGTGTAAAACATATGCTGGATAAGTTGGCGGTTCATTCCGCTGTGGCGACCCCAGATTAATAAAGGGACTAAGCCGAAAAGAAAATGAATGAATGAATAAACATTTACATGAATTTAAATGTTTTCAGAGCATTTCATGTTTTCAGTACTTTTTTGTTTTGTGATTATTCTAAAAGATTCACATATAATTTGAAGTCATTTATAAAATGGCAAAAGTTTGCTTTACATTGATTATATTATGCAGCCCTACATTGAGCCCACCTTTATCTTTATCGTTTCTTAAAAATGACCTTAGTTTGACATCAGATTGCGAGCCACTATCTCCTTTTGCAGGCATCTGATTGGCCAACGTAGCTTTATGCTTAAGGTTGTATCGCCACCTGTTTTTTGGTATGCTCTTTACAGTATGCCATAACATGTTTTTTGCACTTTCAAGACACCATGTCTTATCACCTATATTTTTTATTTCAGAGGGACTTTAAAAAAACACCCTAATGCGATTTCACAGCAATTCATAACTTTTTGATTTAGTGGCTAATTTGTATGAATTTGTACGATCTCATTGGTACAATTTACAACCCCAAATCAGAAAAAGTTGGGACAGTATGGAAAACGCAAATAAAAAAATAAAAAACACATTTCAAAAAAGGTTGGGGCAGGAGCAATTTAGAGCTAGTAATCAGGTAAATTGGTTAAATAAGGATGTGATTTGAAACAGGTGATGTCAACAGGTGATTATGATTTGGTACAAAAGTAGCATCCAAGAAAGGTCTAGTCCTTTAGGAGCAAAGATGGGTTGAGGATCACCAGTTTGCCAACAAGTATGTGAGAAAATTATTGAAATGTTTAAAAACAATGTTCCTCAAAGAAATATAGGAAGACATTTGTATTTTTCACCTTTAAACACTGCATAACAATTCAAAGATTCAATGAATCTAGAGGAATTTCACTGCATAAAGGACAAAGGCGCAGGCCTATGCTGAACTGCCGTGATCTACGATCCATCAGGCGGCACTGCATCAAGAATCGTCATGCATCTATAAGCGATATCACCACATGGGCTCAGGTCTACTTTGGCAAACCTTTGTCAAGTACCACAATACAGTTACATTCACAAATGCCAGTAAAAACTTTTCCACTAAACTAACAAAACATAAAATAGTTACGTTTCCACGTGAGATCAGGCTGAACACCCTAAAAAACGCAAACCCAGTCTTTTATTGCTGGATCGTCTCTGCCAGGACTGTGCCATCTTCTCACATTCAAAGAGCCAGAACCTGGCTGACATTTCTGACATTTGTAGCCCGTGTTGGCCAGTCCAGCTCTGAATAAATCTCCGGCTGCTGTATGAAGAGATTTATAGGAGGACAGGAGAACAGAACTCCCACTGGCCTGCTCCTAAAGGGGGGCAGCAGCTGTAAAAACAGTCCAGAGTACGCACTGTTATCACCCCGTCCACCGCTCGCTTGCTCCGTCTCCATGGAGAGAGCCGACCGGGAGGGGATTTAACGTTGCTTCGCTTTAAAATGAACATCTCTGGCTCTTTTTGTCGGTCGATTTTGGATACAATGGACTCGCACTCTTGATCCCAGGGAAATAAATTTCTTCCCAGAATGACTTTGTTACGGTGTGAGGAGCAAATGAGACGTTGCCATAACAACAGATGTGAGGGACAGTGGAATTTTATGGGTCCAGCAGGATTTTATAAGTCAATACAAAACAAGTTCTATAAAAAAAGTTCCATAAATGTATTCACTGATTTAGAGTTACTGCTATACATTTCCAAAAGCACAGAGAGAAATTAGAGCTCATGCATGAACACGGAATTTGTGGGAAAATAATGAAATGTTAATGTATTTATAAACGTATGTATGCATGAGTTTGTTTGTTTCACTAAGAGATGATTTTTATTTTATTATTATATTATTTTAAGTCAATACAAAACCAAAAAGTTCCATAAATATATTCACTAATTTAGAGTTATATAATAAATGCATGCTATAAAAGTGCTTTAAATAAATCAGAGCTCATGCATTAACTGGGATTTTGTGGGAAAATAATGAAAATAAAATGTATTTCTAAATGCAACCATGCTTAAATGTGTTTGTTTGTTTGTTTGTTTGTTTGTTTGTTTGTTTGACCCAAATTATTTCATACAATTTAACTTCTAAATTAAATTACATTTAAATGTAAAGAAATTTCACTTAAACTTAGGGTTCTCTGCCTAAATTTTGTCAATAAAAAAATCAATAGAATAAATGAACGAATGAATGAATGCATTGATTTATTTATTCTATTGATTTTTTTGTATTAACAAAATGTAATTAATTAATAAAGGAAAATTAATTAATTAGGGAAAAACAAATAGCAAAGGGAATATAAAATTCTTGAAATGAATGAATTCTTATAATGTATTTATTTTATTGGCTGTCATTTGTGTATATATTAATATGAGTATGCAGTAAAAATATGTTTCCCATCAGTCATTTTCAAACTAATGCAGTCCGCATGAGCGTGTTGAAGCTCTAAATGAGTCAGTGTTCATCACAAGGCCTCGTGTGTGTGTTCTCTGTGATTTTAAAAGAATCCCAGCAGTAATAAACATTCAGAGCCACTTGGGAGGCTCTTTGCTGTTTGGAGGGCCACAGGAAGGCTCGCGCCTCTCCATTAAGCTCTCAATATCATCATCAAGCTTTCTTTGGTTGCAGGCCTCACACAGAAGATGTTATCATGGCTGACTGCTCATGGTGGTGCAGCAATCTAAAGTATGTTGTAGAAAAACAATGTGTTTCCTTCATGCAAAACGGCCTGTGTGACCTCAGAGCGCTATTAAAATATTACTATCATCTGAAGTGGAAATAAAGCAAGACACTGCTGGTCAACAGGGTAAAACTATTAACTAATAGTTATCACCATATATATATATATTTGTAGCAGTGCGATATGGCATGCGTTGGCTCGAGGCTGAGTGCCTTAGTGTCCCACCAGTGACGATATACAGCCATATCGCACTGCTACGAGTGTGATATTGCATTTATACAAAAGTTAGATGGCATAATCGTGTGTATAAAAAAGAAAATAAAACACTGAGAGTCTCAAAAACCCTTTTGTAAGAGGAACTACTTTCTTCCGCCATTCATACAAAAGAGAGAGATCGACTTAGCATGTCATTTACCTTTTTTGTAATGATTTGTTCAGCTGTAGTTTGAAACGTGCTGTTTTTCTCCCCTAAGGACTTATTATCCGGTCTCTGTCGCCATCTTGTGGCGGAACGTCAACCATCTTTGCTCTGCTCAGTATGACAGGCTGATGGCCGCCAATGCGCTGAATCTCTGAAATTATGAATATTTTAAAATAGGCACTATCCTTATAAATAAACAGCATAGTTACAATCCAAACAACCACATTCTCACCTAAAAAAGCCTCAAAAGTACATTATGTTGTCCAACAGCTGCAATATTTGTCAAACTGTAGTCCTCTGCTTAACACTCGTGTGGGCGGAGTAATACACAAGGGCGAAGAGGCTGTACTAGTGCTAATATTACTTTAATATCTCACGGCTATCAGCCAATCAGATTCGAGAACCAGACAGAACTGTTGTATAAATACATATATATATATATATATATAAACTTTCCCAGCTCATTGTTTTGTTTTTTGTTAGTTTTTTGAAACTTTATGATTTTTCAAAAACAATTTTTACAGAAAAACCCCTTCCCCAACAATTTAACCTCTTACAGATGAGGGAATAAAAAAAAAATATATATATATATAATAGGAAAAATAATACAAAATAAATAAACAAAAAGAAGACATCATAATTTATTTTCAGGGGAAACATTTGCACATCATTACATTGTTACATTGTAATTGCCTCAAATTACAATGATGCTAGGTTAATTAACCTCTAAATGTATATATCTAAATATCTTGTAGTACTTTTCCACCTCTTCAGACAAATATCAGTCTTCATTTGTAGACATGCAGTCATTTTTTCCATTTCATTGTTTACATTAAATGGCGACGCGGTGGCGCAGTGGGTAGCAATGTCGCCTCACAGCAAGAAGGTTGCTGGTTCGAGCCTCGGCTGGGTCAGTTGGCATTTCTGTGTGGAGTTTGCATGTTCTCCCCGTGTTCGCGTGGGTTTCCTCCAGGTGCTCAGGTTTCCCCCACAAGTCCAAAGACATGTGGTATAGGTGAATTGGGTAAGCTAAAATTGTCCGTAGTGTATGTGTGTGTGTGAATGAGTGTGTGTGGGTGTTTCCCAGTGATGGGTTGCAGCTGGAAGGGCATCCGCTGCGTAAAACATATGCTGGATAAGTTGGCGGTTCATTCCGCTGTGGTGACCCCAGATTAATAAAGGGACTAAGCTGAAAAGAAAATGAATGAATGAATGTTTACATTAAAAATTACAAACGTTATTTGCTTTACTATTTTTATGTTTAAATATGTATATGAGGCATTATTTAATTAAATATTCACGAGTACTGTACATATCAAGCACAAATCTGAAAATTGGATGAAGTCAGGTTCAAAATTAAAACATTCAGAAAAAATAATATCATTCATACATAATTTTATGTTTGAAAATTACATTATATTTCTATAATATAAAACTATGCATAATATTATTATATATACATAATTTGTAAACATTCAGCTGGGAAAGTATATATATATATACACACACAGTTGAAGTCAATTTTATTTAATTTTTTTCAAATATTTCCCAAATGAATAAAGCAAGTAATTTTTCACAGTATTTCCTATAATATTTTTAATTATGGAGAAAATCTTATTTGTTTTATTTCGAGTATAAGCAGTTTTTTTAAACCATTTTTGTCACAGGACGCTCACTCCACAAACGCACAGATCGCAGGAGTTATCAAAAAACACATCAAACGCTAGACAGGGAGTGTGGCAATACAATACCGGACAAAGACTGAACTGAACACAGGGGTATAAATACACAAGACATAATTGAACTGAATACAAACAGGGGAGAGACACACGTTGAACTAATACACATTAACAAACGGCGAGAAAACAGAACAAAGGAGTCACATGACATAAACATAAGCACATGGAAACAGAGCACAACATAACACTGACACACCAGACATGTAACGTAACACAACAAAGACACTAGACTGTGACAATTTTAAGGTAAAAAATGTATTACTCCATAGTTTTGAAAATAAAGCAAGAAAAAATATATTGTTCATATATAACTTTCCTGATTATATACACCATTTTTTTCTCCACAAAACAAATTATATATCATATTAATTATTATATTAAGATATTGAAAAAAAAAGCACTATGTAAGGCCGAAATGCCAATAAATAAATAAATAAGTGCATGAAATCAGTGTTTTTGGCTGCAGTGTCTCACATGAATTGTTAGCCTCCGTAATAAATGTCTTTAATTATGTGAGCAGTGCTGTGGATTTATCAGAGTGTGCGTGTGCATTTTGTTATTGTTAGTTCCCGAACATCTGCTCCGTCACACAGCAGTTGCATATTTTCGCGCTGTTTGTTGTGTAAGATGTCGTGACACCAGATGTGCTAAATCATGTGACTTACTGTATCTTAAAGCACACGAGGATGCACGTTTTAACGCTACAGAACTTAGCAGATTTATAGCACCTATATTTTGTGGAGGCTAAACACAAGAACATTTTTTTTCTGTACTTGAAGCCTCTTGGAAAAGTTGCTGAACATCTTTGTAAGAATATTTTCCTGCTTAGACCACCTTAAAGTTGCTGGGACAGTAAAAGTCTTGAGGATGCCATCTAGTGGTACAGCAATCCTAAAAGTGATAGAGGATTAAGCATTTAGGTTATAACATATATTTACCAAAATATGATTATGGATCACCATTTTTTTATGGTAAGCATAGGATAATATTTTGAGAAACAGCTATATGAAAATCTGAAAGTTCCAAAAATAAGTTCCAAATTCTTAAATAAAGTTCCTAGCGATGCATATTCATTCATTCATTCATTTTCTTTTCGGCTTAGTCCCTTTATTAATCTGGGGTCGCCACAGCGGAATGAACCACCAACTTATCCAGCATATGTTTTACGCAGCGGATGCCCTTCCAGCTGCAACCCATCACTGGGAAACATCCATACACACTCACTCACACACATACACTAAGGACAATTTGGCCTACCCAATTCACCTATAGCGCATGTCTTTAGACTTGTGGGGGAAACCGGAGCACCTGGAGGAAACCCACGCCAACACGGGGAGAACATGCAAACGCCACACAGAAACGCCAGCTGAGCCAGCCGAGGCTCGAACCAGCGACCTTCTTGCTGTGAGGCAAACGTGCTATCCACTGCGCCACCGTGCAGCCACGATGCATATTACTAATCCAAAATTAAGTTTTTATATATTTGCAGTAGTAAATTTACTAAATGTATTAATGAAACATGATTTTTATTTAATATTCTAATGTTTTTTGGCCTAAAAGACAAATCGAGCATTTATTATCGACAATGTATTTCTGGCTATTCCAATGTTAACCATCAATAAATAATATAAATAAATATATAAACTTGTTTAATTCATTAGAAATCCCAGTGATGGGTTGCAGCTGGAAGGGCATCCGCTTAAACAGATTATTTACAGTTACAGTGCACTTGAGAGTGAGTAAATGGTGATAAAATTTTTATATTTGTGTGAACTATCCCTTTAAGTTAGTTAACATTATCATCATAGACATAATTGTACTTTTCCATAGAAATTAATTCTGGAATTTTTTTTCTGTGTGTGTAATTGGATGTTCAGTCATTCAACGAAACTCTCACTGCTGCTGTTTTCCCTCACACTTGTGTTCAACAGAAGTTTTTGCGGGTCCCTCAACATATGACACAATCCACTGTAGGCATTTCCAAGCAGCCCATAAAACGCTGTGGCCTGCAAAACAGCAGGCTCAATTTAGCCCACGCCACCCCCTGTGTGGAGAAACAACTCTCTGAAAAAACATTTGCCTCTTAAACTCGACTTCCCCACCTACACGCACACTTTAAAAAAATAGTAAAGATCCCAAACCAATTGCAAAACAAATGCTTTCTACAGCGGAGTTGCATTTATAGTTAATTTAAAAATATTTAAAATTTAAATATAAAATATATAAAATAACTAAAACAAATCACAGTCACACTTTAGGTTCCATTAGTTAATAGTAATTAATCCATGGTCTGTTGGAATTCTTGATTCTGATTGGCTGGAAGGCGTGCATTGAAATCGTTTAATGCACAGGTAGTTCCAGCCAGTTTTAATCACAGTTTAAAGTCAGCATGAACCGAACCTGCGGTCATTTTTTTTGTTCATACCGTGACGCAGTTCCTAGTGAAACGGAATATTAAATTAAAAAGTATTATGTTAAATATTATATATAAAAGTGGGTGTGGCTTGTTTTTTTCTACTGCAAGGTGAGTGGATGTAGTAAAGTAGGCATTTCATTCAGAAAGATCGAGAAAAGGGTTTCGGGAGAGTTATTATTCTGATTGGCTGGAAGGTGTGCAATAAAATCGTTTAATGCACAGGTAGCTCCAGTCAGTTTTGATCACAGTTTAAAATAAATGTGCTTACCTCAAAGATCAGTAGTAACCATAGCAACTCAGTGACAGTTGCCAAAGCTTTCATTCATAAGTGTGATCTGTGTTTCACCAGGGAGCCAACAGGGATTAACTAACTCGCAAATATAGAGGTAGCTACCACATTACTATGAGCTATTAGATATTCCCAAGCCATTTACATGCACATACACAATCTCTCTAGTGCGCACACATTTAAAATACTTTAACGCACAACAAGCCATTGATTATCCCTTGACAAGAACGTGAGCTGTGATGTTTTTAGTTTCAGCAGTTGTTATTCAAAAATATCATACCCTCGAATGTTGTGATTGACCAATCAGAATCAAGTATTCCTGACACCCACGTAATAACATTAGTTAACGCACTGTGAGTTTAACAAGAACTAACAATGAATGACTTTTTTGATTATGATTAGTGGACTTCACTTAAAACAAGTGTGTGAGTAAACCCAGTCGCCTTAAATTTATTAAGTAAACAAACTATTTGCGATTATAAAAATTAAGTTCACTTAACAGTTTCAACGAGTTACAACAGGTTTACTCACTTTTATGAAGTAAAGTAACTAATCACTTTTTACAGTCTATATAGTAAAAACTGAGTGAGGGTACATTTGACGATGCTTTTTTTGTCGGTCATGAAAAAAAAAAAAAGTTATGCTCTGTATTTTAACGTGACATTTTATTTTTCCACATTATTATCCCCATGTCTTCCCTAGAGTACAGTAATAGTTAATATACATCCAGAATACTGCTGTAGAATTTATTGTTTAGTGTTTTTGGGGTTATTCTGGTGAAAGTTGCCAATTTGATATGACCAAGACAACAAAACTCGTCATAAATCTGTCATAAACATGAGGCCATCATTTTATTGTCATGAATATTTTTCTGATCACTTTTTCAGTGGAACGAACTGTATATTAAATTTAAATGTTGTATTAAAAGTTTCAATAAATGCCACCTCATTGTTTACAGTTTAACATTAATTACCACTATTATTCACACAAAAGCATCAGGACTTGGGAATAAGGTGTATAGCCAGTAGCACTAACAGATTCTTTCCATATGATTAAGCAAGATGAATCACAACTGAATTGAGCTGATTTCTGTGTATTCAGCTCGGTGGTTGTTTGATTTCTCCCCTTTTTCTACATTCCCCTGCCGTGTTTGAAATGACTGACTTAGACTCTCTTAGGAGGAATGTGTTTCGACAGATGTGTTGCTCACATCAGTCAGCACAGTGTGTAGCTTATCAAAGCCAGCTGTGGATGGAGGTGTGTGTGTGTGAGCATCCTTACATGGAGGCTATATTTAACTTCTGTAGTCAACAGGTGTTAACAAAAGAAAATCCAGCGATGAGTTTTCTGTATTTACATCAAGCCTTTCGTTATTGATATGTAGTGTTCCTTTTGGGTAACACTTTACTTAAAGGGGTGTTCATAAGACTGTCGTGAAACCTTTAAAATCATGATGTGACACATCATGAATATGAATGAGATTTTATGTATGCATGTAACAACAGTACGCTCATTTATATTATTTTAAATGCAAAGATGACAGTTTGTTATGACAACTTGACCTAAATAAATACATCACAAGCTGTTTTTGTCTTTGTCATGACAACTTGACATTACCAAGACAACAAAACATGTAATTTGTATTTTCTATCGGATTCAAGTCAGGTGATTGTCCGGGCCATTCTACAGCATTGGAGAGTTTCCTTGGATGTGTTTTGGATCATTGTCTTTGCTGAAATGTCCACCCTGGTTTCATCTTCATCATCCTGATAATGTAGATGTTGGACTGAAGCAGCGAATATTAATTTACACTGACGAAGGGCAGAGGGTTTCTGAAGAACTACTGAGAGATTTCAGCTGCTGTCTGGGCTTTCACTGCCTCTCTACACCTCCCTTTCTTCATGTGTTCAATACTTTTTCCCTGCGTCATTTCATTTTATTACGCATAACTTAATTTGTAAACTAATTAGATTTTATTTTTTTGTTACCAACATCCGGGAAAAAATTCAAGTCAACGGCTACTTTAGAAATATGTTTTCTGAGAAAAATGGTTCAATATTTATTTTGCCCACTGTATATTTTAACCACTGAGTTTAGATATATCTCCAGTTCAGAAATCGGGCTAAACTTAATTAATTGGTTCTGTTTGAGCATTATGCTTCGATACCATAATGCTAGTGGACTACACAATTCTATACCCCACATTAAAACAATTAGCAATTTCAGTGACATTATGACCACCAAATAAAATTCCATTTAAAAAAATCTGGGCACTTTCTGGGCAAATCTGGATGTAGAACTGCCAAAGCATTATAATAGTGATCATAACACCATCAATGTCTACCTTGACTCCACTGTATCTCCAAAAAGTAGACTCATAACATTCCAACAACCCAGATCTCAGGAATTTAAACAATAAATCCACCAACGGCATCATGATTTATAGTTCTGAAGCAATTCAATAAGCCGTTTTAGCTTTGCATGCATAAATGTGAAAGATTGGTGCATTGTGGTAGTCTTGAACAGCATCCACACCAGCACCGCTACACTCGGTATGCGATGAATATATTACATTACACCCTTTTCACCACTCTGTAAATCCCATTCTTAAGGAGATGCCTTTCAAAACTGTTGAGCTGGACAATAATTGCCAACGTGGATGCTGAGCGATCCTAATCAGCGGGTGTAATCCTACATGTGCTAAACCACAGCGAATTGGCAAGTTCGCACAAGACAAGCCCGTTTGTATGTGATTATATTCTTGTTCCCCCCCCCTAACGCCGCAATATAAGCTGTAAAACCTCTACAGAGCACTTGAGACTGACCACAGAAAGTGGTCGCATTACATGCAATTTTAGCTTTACTGTAGTGGCTGACTCTAAACACTGCATGTTTTCTGGCGTGTGGAATGTCACTGGAGCCGGGATGGAGAGATTTCCTCCCGCAATGTCCATCCAGTTGGGGCGAATGGATGTTTTGCAGGATTTTGTGGTGTGGAAATACGCTTGTGCGTGGGACAGTGATTTAGATTTTTTTTTTTTACTCATTCCTTTTGGCTCTGAAAGCTCTCATCGTGAGTTTCCTTTAAGCTCTGGAACAGCAGCTATGGCACGGAAAGCCAGACGTGTAGTGTTAGACCTGGAGTCTTGTACTGTATTTGTTCTCTTCCTTTGTGGAGTGAATTATATGGCTTGGCGTGTCTTGTGGGTAAGCTTTACATTCTTAAACTTGTCTTGTTACTAAAACTTGTATTAGGGCCGTATGAACTACACTGAAAAGTGGATTCCACTACTTAATGGAAACATATTATGTTCATTATATGTTTGAAGTTTTAGCAGGTTGTAGGGAAGGCTTTTTGAGTTTTTATATAAAGGAATAATATAATAATAATACACGTTTGATCACCACATTGCTCTTTATCATTGTGTCCTAACTACACTGCGATGTGATAAAAGCTATCTTTTCCATGTCAAAAGGTGGTTTCTATTTCTGTGATGTCACGGCTGAACAACAGCATAAACTACTACGACAATGATCACCTTAGGTGTTGATTGTGTGCTTTATTCAGTGTTAAATGATTTAAAAATGACCAAAACAACATTTTAGATATTTTACAATTTGGTCTGTCTGTTGGTTTGTCCATTAAGGCTGTCCCAACGTGCCCATTTTTGTTATCACATGATCTGCTAAAACAAAATCACATTACTTTTTTTGATGAGCATGTTGGAATTTATATGGCAAATCCATCGTAGTTTTTTTTATACATTTTTCTTAGCAGATTACCAGTTTATCCTAAACAGTTGTGCACATGTGTTTTTATGCACATTTCCCAAATATATACATATCTTGATCTCTCCATTCATTATTTTGTTAGGCGATATTCCAAAATGCACATTAAAAAAATAGGTGGATGGAAAGAGCAAGTGGCAGTTCTTCAGACAGTACACCTGATGGTTTCTGTAACGTAAGGACGCTGACAACAGAGGTGAGGATCCACGTGCAGTTCTTTAATAATAAGAGTAGTCAGACTGGCAATGGTCAAAACAGGAGCAAAACAGAAGCATAAAGGTAATCCAAAATACGTGGTCAGAATACAGGCAAAAGGTCAGGCTAGGTGGCAAAGAATCAAAACGGTTAAAGCAAGGATCGAAACACAAAACAAGGAAGAACACTTTGTAATGTTACACAGAGTAAAACAAGACTCAGCAATGTGTGTTGCAAAAAGAGGTGTCTTTATAGTCCAGTTAATGATTCACTGATGAGCTTTAGCTGTGTGTCTGTGTGTGTGTGTGTGTGTGTGTGTGTGTGTCATCATCAGTGATCCGGAACAGGTGTGTGTGAACCGGTAAAATGGGATTTGTAGTTCTTTTGATGGCATATTTGTAGTTCTTCAGCTATCTGTATGGACTAGATCGCTGGTGATTGTGACAGTTACCCAGCATATAGCGTAGCATGGGAGTGCAAGCATTTCTGTCCAATAAATGGCTGACTTTAACTTGTCAAATTTAAAGTCATTTCTGGTTCACTTGCAAAAAGGGCAGCGTGAAAGCAAACTGCACTAAATAAAGACAATCAACATTGTGTTTGGTTCAGAACAAAGCAACGGAACTAACTGTCTTGGTGTTTTGATGCTTTGTTTGAATTTCAGCAGAATGTCTTGACCACATCTACATGTCTAAATGTATTTAGTTACTGCCATGTAATTAGCTGATTAATAAGCAATTAAACAGGTGTACCTAATGAAGTGAACGGTGTGTGTAAATAAATTGTGATGTTAGTCTTTTTGTGGGACACTACTGTAAAAGAGAGGTCTACTGCATGTTGGCATGAGTGGTTGGGAATGAGGATTAATTCTGAGGATTTTAGGGGGTTTTGCTGCACAGTGAGACAGATGTGTATGGTGCGGAAGTCAGTGACAGAATGAGCAAGTGCTGGAATGATATAAATGTTGTCTGGATTTATTTATCAGTGAACCACTGCATGTGGTTTTCTGCCATTCTCACTTGAACTCAGCATTATTCATATCAGATATGACTTACCACATCATTTATATAAATACATATTGCCATTTGGTTAATAAAGCTTTATGATAAGTATAAAACTAGATTTTGACATTTGCCTACCAAAAAACAGCTTGCCCATATGCAGATATGTCCACCCGGATATTAAAGCACACATAAACCGCATGTGAAACACACAGGATTCTTTGAATACAAAGTGTTTCTTTAAAAACATTAGAAATGTCTTTACAATCACTAAAAAGTTTAAACGATCATAGCTACAAAAAAAATCTGGTCCCACTTTATATTAAGTGACCTTAACTACTATGTACTTACATTAAAATATAAATACAATGTACTTAATGTATTCATAATGTATTGCAGAACACTTCTGGTGCTCTTGAGGTGGGATACGGGTAGGGTTAGGGACAGGTTTGATGGTATTGGTAGGTTTAAGGTTGGGTTAAGGTGTAAGGAATGACTAACAGTGTAATTAAAGATGTAATTACAGAAATTAATTACAGATGTAATTACACGCAGGTATTTAATCAATCATAAGTAGGATGTAAAAACATGTATTTACACAATAAGTACATTGTAGCAAATAATTAATTTCAGTGTAAGTATATATTAGTTAAGGCCACTTAATATAAAGTGAGACAAAAAATCTTTAAAATGTTTTAAATAATTAAATAATTAAATAAAATCTTCCTGACTTATGGTATGTAAGCAAAAAACATACATTAATTACATTATACATTTTTGTGTTTCAGATCCACACATCAAAGTTAGTGGTAAAAGGGACAACGTGAAAGAAGCCAAGGAGAAGATCATGTCTGTTCTTGACACAAAGGTAAGCATGTCAACTCAGACTCCTTCTTATTTGAACATTGTTTACTAGAGAACATGCCTCATTGTTATCGCTGTAATACTTAGTGAATGCACTAGTTGAATGCACTGGGTTTTAAAACAGCTGTACAATTTGAAGCAATGAAATTTGAAGATCCCAAGAGATGTAGCTGTAGAACTAATAATGGCTTAAATTGCATTGGGTAAAAAAAAAAAAAAGTATTGCCTGATACCATTGGTTGACTTTAAAGTTATTGTCCATTCATGGCGTCTGCTTGCATGGGCTTTACCGAAACATTAGGAATAGCACAAATGATTCCAGACGACCTTGGTTATTTATTTCAGACATAAGACAGATCATCAACCAACACCACTGTTGTAACATTATTGTTGATTTGTGAGGTAATTCCCTCAAACCAATGGCATAAAATGGGAAATGGTTTGTACTGACATCTCTCTGTAGACTTGATGTAATGGAAAACTGACCCGGCTGTAGCTTATAGATCCAATTCATTCTGTCACAACTTTAATGAAGCGGCTCAGAGGGGCGTTTTTCTGTATTTAAAAGTGAAGCGATTTTAAAATCTGTGCAATGTTATGATGTTGACGTGCCCTTATTATGCTTTTTCTTATATTACCTTTCATATAGTATGTAATACTATATACTGTTGTAATATAGCCTGTCATATATAGTGTGTAATATAGGTGTAAAGTTTCAAAGATTGACGCATGAAGGCATTAATTGTTTCCTAAAAGAAAGAAGTGATTCTACCTCCAAAATGATTAATCAGAAATTAGCCTTATGCTGAGTTCACACCAAAAATGTGGAATTAAGTATTTGTTAGGTTTTCGAGTAAGTTACATGCAAAGTAAATGCAAACGTGCAAATAGAGACTTGTATTGTTTGGCCCAAATGTCCAGAATTCACCTCAAATCGCTTCTTAGGCAATTTTTAACTCGAGAGGAAAATCAGTGAGGGGAAAAACATTCTGTGAGTAATCTAAAGCTAGTGAGGTCGTGCTCCGCATTTGGTGTGAACCAAGATATATTCCTATATAGGTTTTTAATACATTTGAAAAACATCTTAGCTGGCTATGAACAACGTCTACTTTGATACAAGCTGGAATTCAAATATGAAATTTCGGCTAGTATAGCTTGATGACCAATCAGAGAGGAGGAAGGAGGAAAGGAGAAGTTTAAAGAGACCCAGTTTTTGAATGAGCCATTTCAGACACAGAGTAAAGCCCTAGTCACACTAGAGTTTGAGGATGCAAAATTGTGTTGTATAGCACTTGCGAAAAGTTGTGGGGTAAAACAAGATGATGCGACACTGATAAAACGAGCAATTGCTCCATATTTAAGATTTTTATACAAAGAGGTCACGTTTTGATCTTCTATTGGTCTCATGCATTCACATGATGCACATTCGCAGATTAGAGTTCACCAAGTTTTAATTTTGTCGTACAAGCTTGCTTTCTGTTCTGGGGCATTAACAGGCGTATGAATGTAAGTCTATGGGGCGAAAAGTGCAGTGTGACCATGGCTTAAGTGCTTATGCGGCAAAATACACTACCTGAAAAAAGTCTTGTTGTTGATCCCAGTTGTAATGAATAAAATAAAAAATAATAACTTGACTTCTAGTTGATCATTTGGAAAAGTGGCAGAAGGTAGATTTCTTCTATGAATCATCTGTTGAACTGCATCCCAATCATCACAAATACTGCAGAAGACCTATTGGAACCCACATGGACCCAAGATTCTCACAGAAATCAGTCAAGTTTGGTGAAGGAAAAATCAGGGTTTGGGGTTACATTCAGTATGGGGGTGTATGAGAGATCTGTAGAGTGGATGGCAACATCAACAGCCTGGGGTATCAAGACATTTGTGCTGCCCATTACATACAAACCACAGGAGAGGGCAAATTCTTCAGCAGGATAGCGCTCCTTCTCATACTTCAGCCTCCACATCAAAGTTCCTGAAAGCAAAGAAGGTCAAGGTGCTCCAGGATTGGCCAGCCCAGTCACCAGACATGAACATTATTGAGCATGTCTGGGGTAAGATGAAGGAGGAGGCATTGATGATGAATCCAAAGAATCTTCTTCTGGGAGTCCTGCAAAAACTCTTTCTTTGCCATTCCAGATGTTAACTTTATTAATAAGTTATTTGAGTCATTGCAGAGATGTATGGATGCAGTCCTCCAAGCTCATGGGAGACATGCACAATATTAATTATTTTTCCACTGCACCATGACTTTATATTCTATTCTATACTATACTATATGTACATTATTTCTGTTAAGTGACAACTCTTTTGTCTAAGCAAAGTCAGTCCTTACTGTCCTAATTAAATAATTAAAAATCAAGGCATGATCATATTTTGTTTTGGTAAAATAAGCATAATCTAGAGACCTTTGTCTTTCATATAAGCCACTTCTGATACCAAATGATCAACTAGAAGTCGTTATTATTTGTTGTTCCTAAAACTTGGATAGGCGACAAGACTTTTGTCAGGTAGTGTATATAATAAGAATATATGATCTTTGACTTATGTAAAGCTGTTTTAAGAGACATTCAAAACAAAATAAAGAAAGTCTAATTTATATTAATTGGGCAACTTTAAAAGTTCCAGCCTAGGAAGTCATCAAAAATACAGTAAGATAGTCAAGGTACGTTTGACTTGCATTTTTAGGTTAAATGAACTCTAAGCAGCAGTATGACGGCATCAACTTTTTTTCACTAATTTTTCACACTAATGACATTTACAGGGACATATTATCGACAATTAAAATAATATTTTTATTCATGTACCACAGAACAACTTAAATGTCCATCATTTGTAATTGCCAACTTTTCAGCCACGGTCAGTTTTCTTGGTAGCTCACCTTGTATGGTGTTGTAATTGTGATGCAGAGAGCTCAGGTTCGAGTCCAGTGAAGCACGGTTCCACAAAAGAGATAAGAGCAATGTAAAATCAATATAGTTGAACTTTTCACTTACGTTTGCTTCTGAAAACACCAAATATTGGTTGGGTATAAGGGAAGGGTTTATGTCAGTGGTTCAATGGACCCTTTTCAAATTTACGAGTTTCTCAGTAGCGGAAGGTGTCATGGTTGGGTAAACAGCGCAGTGAATGGGAGAGCACAACAAATAATTTTTTTACAATCCTATTTGCTGAAATAATAAAAGAAAAACTCCATGATGGTGTTATCAAGACTTTCAGAAGAAGGAAAAAAAATTGTGTGAGACTGATAACGGCAACCAGAAGAGAGAATAACGTCAAGTTTACTCCTCAGCCCCATAGACACTGCATTAGAAACACCTCGCATAAGCGGTAATTCTTTTTTTTTGTAATTTGACGCAAAGATGATATAATACATTCATAAATGTATATGTTTAAAAAAATATATATATATAAAAAACTTTTAAGGATTTAAGATTATGATGACCGATAAACATGTCATAACAGTCTTGTGAAAAGGGTCTATTGGGGTGATCTGTACGACAAGCCACACCTTTTTATGGACATATACAAAAAGAATGTGTATCTGAAACACAATAAAACAAACCGTAAAGTAACATATTTCAGATTTGCAAAAATATAGACAGTGCCCTCTAGTGGATTTGTCATCTGAAATGTGCAACGCAACGTACCCGGAGCAATGCATTTTTCGGCAAAATGTATTACTTGAGTGCTGTCTGTGGCACTGCTGTTAACAGTCTAAATCTTGTTTTCTCAGAGCAACCGTGTGACTCTAAAGATGGATGTCTCGCACACAGAGCATTCTCATGTCATCGGCAAAGGAGGAAACAATATTAAGAAAGTAATGGAGGACACGGGCTGTCACATCCACTTTCCCGACTCCAACCGCAACAACCAGGCTGAGAAGAGCAACCAGGTGGGATTCTGACTAAACCAGCCCATGGAAACATGTTCACGTCTAATTTCACAAAAGAGAAAATACTGGAAATAACTGAGCATACGTAAAATTGAAGTATATTTTATTAATTTTATTATATTAACATTATTTTAATAGTTTTATAATAGAAAGTGACCATATGTTTCACTTTTGGACTTGTAATCAGCATTGTACAGTAATTGTCTTGTAATTGGCATTTTTGTCAGCAGAGTACTGTAAGATTAACAACAAAGAAATATTAAATTAGAATTATTAGAATGATGATCAATTGTAGGCAACACAGTGACTCAGTGGTTAGCACTGTCGCCTCACAGCAAGAAGGTCGCTAGTTCGAGTCCCGGCTTGATCAGTTGGCATTTCTGTGTGGAGTTTGCATGTTCTCCGCGTATTGGCGTGGGTTTCCTCCGGGTGCTCCGGTTTCCCTCACAGTCCAAAGACACGCGCTATAGGTGAATTAAATAAACTAAATTGACCGTAGTGTATGTGTGTGAATGAGTGTGTATGGATGTTTCCCAGTACTGGGTTGCAGCTGGAAGGGCATCCTCTTTGTAAAACATATGCTGGATAAGTTGGCGGTTCATTCCGCTGTGGCGACCCTGATGAATAAATATAAATATTAAAATATTGTTCTTAATAGATGTTCTAAACATGAGCTTTGCTATCTTCACATGAATGAATGATTATTTAATTCAATTAATTAATGCATTACTACCATTAAAAAGTTTAGGATTGGTCAAACTTCTTGTGCTAAGGAAAATGACAATTAAAAGCAGGTTTATAATAAAAACTTACATTTTTATTAATTAAAAGTGTAACATTTAAATATATTCTATAATGTAATTTACTCCTGTGATTTGAAGCTACATTTTCAGCAACATTACTCTAGTCTTCTGTGTATATAATTCTTCAGAAATCATGTATAATAAGCTGATTTTCTGGTTAAAAGTGTTCTTATAATCAATGTTGGATTTTATTTTTGCAAATAACAAATATTGATATAAAAAAAAAAACTATTAATGTCTTTAAAACCCAAACTTTTGAATGGTAGTGTATATAAATATTTTTTTTGACCAGTTGTCATTTTCTGCTATCAAATTAACGCTAATATTCTAATTAAAAATTTTGAGTGTTATGAGTTGTTTATATACCTATTAATGGCAAATCTAGAGGTCTCAATGTTGTTTTTTTCAAAGCTGTATAATAATACAATAGTATACAATAAATTATATTAAAACAAATAATTTAAAATGTAATATATACAGTAAATACAGTTGAGTTAAAATTATTAGCCCTGTGAATTTTATTTTTCTTTTCCAATATTTCCCAAATGATGTTTAACGGAGCCAGGAATTTTTCACAGTATTTCCTATAATGTTTTTTCTTCTGGAGAAAGTCTTATTTGTTTTATTTCGGCTAGAATAAAAACAGTTTTTTATAAAAATAAATGTAAAAAACAATAAAAAAAACCAATAAAAGTTTTCGTGATGTTTATGCAATATTCTTAACTGGTCTCATGAGATTCACCCAAATTAGATTCAAGATTCTGGAGGCCTGTTTTGACTCTTAAAATAACTTTATATACAAACTTCTACTGTATGCACATGTCTGCAGCCCATAACGGATGTTCAGCACAGTGATAAAGACTGCACGCGAGATGTGTTTCCAGACTTGATGAAGGGGGGAATGTGTAAATTGAGCAATGACGCAGGCCTCCCTCAGAGCGGCTGGTACTCACTGACAGAAGAAATCTCTCCCTCTAGTGCTGCTCTTATGATAACATTTGGTGGAGGGGTGTTTTTCATTCTTACAGGATTACTTCACCCAAAAATGAAAATTATTTATTCACACTTGTGTCCCTTCCAAAATACTTGACTTTCTTTTTTGTGCGTGTGTGTGTGTGTGTGGAAAACAACTGAAAATCTTCACTTGTAGTGCTTGAATATTAAAACTAGGGCCTAAAATGAACACTTATCAAATGTGGGTAAATTCAGTGTTGATTAACTTATTAATTAGTAACTTGTTTGATTAATTATAATTATTGCAATTAAATACAATTAAATATGTATTCTAATTGTGTGTGTGTTTACTACTACTACTTCTACTACTACTACTGTTATTAATAATAATAATAATAATAATAATAGTTATTAATATTATTGTCGGCAGCACGGTGTCGCAGTGTGTAGCGCTCTTGCCTCACAGCAAAAAGGTCGCTGGTTCGAGCCTCGGCTGGGTCAGTTGGCATTTCTGAATGGAGTTTGCATGTTCTCCCCGTGTTCGAGTGGGTTTCCTACGGGTGCTCCGGTTTCCCCCACAGTCCAAAGACATGCGCTATAGGTGAATTGGGTAAGCTAAACTGTCTGTAGTGTAATGTACGTGTGTGTGAATGGAAGTGTATGGGTGTTTCCCAGTGATGGGTTGCAGCTGGAAGGGCATCCGCTGCGTAAAACATATGCTGGATAAGTTGGTGGTTCATTCCGCTGTGGCGACCCCAGATTAATAAAGGGACTAAGCCGAGAAGAAAATGAATGAATGAATGAATATTATTGTCTAATTTGTTTTAAATTAATAAATTGTTTAATATTCCTTAATTACATTATTATAATTATTATTATTATTATTATTATTATTATTACTACTACTACAAATTGCAATTAAATATGTAGTTTAATTGTGTGTGTGTGTGTACTACTACTACTATTATTATTATTATTAATAATAATAATAATAATAATAATAATAATTAATAAAAATATATAATTGTTATTATCATTATTCTCTCATTTGTTTTCAATTAATAAATAGTTTAATATGATTAATTGTTTAATTAAATTATTATTATTATTATTATTATTATTATTATTATTACTACTACTACTACTACTACTACAAATTGCAATTAAGTATGTGTTCTAATTGTGTGTGTGTGTGTGTGTGTGTGTGTGTGTGTGTGTGTGTGTGTGT
>CAIGQV010019950.1:2437526-2517008 GCA_903798115.1 Danio jaintianensis | reverse complement strand
TGTGTGTGTGTGTGTGTGTGTGTGTGTGTGTGTGTGTGTGTGTGTGTTTATTTAAACTCTTCTCCCTAATCCCTAATGTTTAAATCTGACATTATGTATGTATGTTTGTACAGTATGTATGCATGCATGTTTGTATAAAATATTCCTATTTAGCTCTCTTATATACACAATATATGGAAGTACTGTATGTATTTGTTCATTTATTTTGTGTAAATAAATAAATGCATTTAAAAGAAATGATCACAATTAACAATAAATACATTTAAATAGTTTTTACTTTACTTATTATTCATACCAAATGCATCAAATACTTCAATTCAGTTACTATATGGATTTTGTGTATTTAGGCACATGCATGTTGACGTTTGTGTAAACATTTTTCTTATAATTCATCATTTATAAAATCACACATGCCTAAATGATCTTAAACTAGCTTTTTATGTGTCCATGTACAGTATGTGTGCTATAATATTGTCCTCCATTCATGTGACTTTCTTGTTCTTTTTCTGCAGGTGTCCATAGCTGGTCAGCCAGGAGGAGTGGAGGCTGCCAGAGCCCGAATTCGGGTAAATAAACATTCATAATATGATTATAGACGTCTGCGTTTTTTGAGATAGAGGCAGGAAATAGAAGTGGGAGGCTATTATTTGTCTTGAGGAAGTTGACAGGTACAGGGAGTGTTAACATAAATGATTTTCTGGATGAGATAAACACATTCCTCAGCATCCCAGAGGACTCAGAAACTCAACAAAGCAGCATTCATTTTTTTGTTTTTTTCTTTTGCTCAGGATGTTTCAATTTGAGAATCTGCTGTTTGAATCAGAGCTGCTGCCCTCTGTTGGTGTTTTAAACTCATTACAGTATAGTTTCTTTCCATATCAGTGTCATGTAGACCTTCATTTTTTAAATCTATGCAGACAAAAACCTTAAATAAATAGGTAAAGTTAAGTCACTTATATTTCTACACTACCTGATAAAAGTCTTGTCACCTATCCAAGTTTTAGGAACAACAAATAATAACTGGACTTGTAGTTGATCATTTGGTATCAGAAGTGGTTTATATGAAAGGCAAAGGTCTCTAGATTACGCTTATTTTGCCAAAATAAAACATGATCATGCCTTGATTTTAAATTATTTTATTAGAACAGTAAGGACTGACTTTGATTAGACAAAAGTCTTGTCACTTAACAGAAATAATGTACAGTATAGAATATAAAGTCATAGTGCAGTGGAAAAATATTGTGTATGACTCCCATGAGCTTGGAGGACTGCATCCATACATCTCTGCAATGACTCAAATAACTTATTTTAAAGTCATCTGGAATGGCAAAGAAAGAGTTTTTGCAGGACTCCCAGAGTTCATCAAGATTCTTTGCATTCATCTTCAATGCCTCCTCTTTCATCTTACCCCAGACATGCTCAATAATGTTCATGTCTGGTGACTGGGCTGGCCAATCCTGGAGCACCTTGACCTTCTTTGCTTTCAGGAACTTTGATGTGGAGGCTGAAGTATGAGAAGGAGCGCTATCCTGCTGAAGAATTTGCCCTCTCCTGTGGTTTGTAATGTAATGGGCAGCACAAATGTCTTGATACTTCAGGCTGTTGATGTTGCCATCCACTCTGTAGATCCCTCGCACACACGACTGTCTAAGCACTAGGTCACAACTGTCCCAATATATATTCTGAAACTCTTAGCTAACTAGTAGTTTTAGTTTAATATTGTAAGAGTAATTGGAAGTGTTAACAAAGAGTTTACTAGTGTTATACTTCAAGTGTACTAGTTTGAAGACAAAGTGTGCAATTTGTAGTGGCCTCAAGTAAACACTTAAGCAACAACAACACTACCACGTACCCCGCCATTGTTGTGTATATTTGTTTGCACTTCTTTTTGATCTATACTCCCCTGAATGTGTACTATGCATGACAAAATCGTTTCAACGAGAGTAGCGCTTTCAAAAACTTCCACTTTGAAATTTGGAATGGTTTTCACATTTTCAGTCCCAAAAACAACATTGTTGTGTAGATGAACAGGTAAAAATGATAAAAAGTTTACAGTTTTTGGCTGAAAACTGTGTCATGTAAACAGCCAAGTTTACTTAAGTGCGATTTTAGCTATGTTTCTGAGAAGTACATTTCAGAAAAGTTCTTAAAAGTAGACTATAAGTATACTTTATTTTTAGTTTAAAAGTAGTACACTAATAGCACACTTCCAAAAAACTTCTTTTTCTTAAGGGTTTCATTAGTGTCAAACTATGAAGGCCCACTCAGATTTTTTTAGCCCATCTTTAAGTCTATTTATTTACTTATGTAAATGTGTGTAAATATATATTTATTCCCTTTTTATGATTTATTTACAATACAGTTTGTTAAGTAATATTTTCTAATTAGTAATAAGTAATATTATCTTTTAGCAAATAAATTAAATGCGAGACTTACTTTGCTTATTAAACAAGTGAATCTTTAAATAAAAGTTACCATTTATTACTTTTTATTTCACGTTTTAAGTTTTTAAATCATTCACAGACTCAAAAAATATATTTTTAGCTGCTTGTTTAAACGACTTATTTAAAATGAGCTGAAACAACACAATTCTTAAGATTTTTTGGGACAACTTAATTGTTTTATATTCAAGCCACTTAAATTTTTAAAAACATTTTGTTTAACTTATTCGTCTTGTGTTGGGACAACATGAAGGAATTGTGTGAAACCCAGCATTTTTATACAGTGCATACACTGTTAAAAAATGTTGGGTTCCTCACAACCATTTTGTGTTGGGACAACATGATGGAATTAAGTTAACTTACTAGTTTTTACAAATTTAAGTGGATTGAACATAAAACAATTAAGTTGTCCCAAAAAAATCGTAAGAATTGTGTTGTTTCAGCTCGTTTTAAATAATAAGTTTGAACAAGCAGCAAAACATTTTTTTTTGAGCGTCTATCCTCAAAAATCGGCACAGAAATAGCAAAAAATTTCCGCAGATTCTGTCAGGCGCAGTTCTAGTTAGTTCAATGATGACCCAATTCAGTTCAACACAAAAATCATTGTTGAAGGATGTTATTGATTGTAGTGAAGCTCTACCAAGTGCAACTAAGCAAGCCAAAGGCAACAGTGGCAAGAAACCAAAACACCACCAACTGACAAAAATGGAGCACCAGCCTTCAGAGAAACCAGGCTCAGTTTAAGAAAAAACTAAAACATGATGAATAAGAAGATTGTCGTTTCACATTGAAGCTTTTGACACTCAAGGAACTGAATCTGCTTTAAAGAACCAGGGTTATTTATGGCTTGATGCAAAACACATGGAGCCAATTGAAGCTGGTTTTGAAAGTGCTGTTTCAGTGATATCTTGAACGTCTGGCCAGGTGTCGCCTGCTCCGTCCAGACTCTCTGCTCGGGTTTCACCGTCGCACACGTGCTTCCTCCTCAGAGAAAACCCAAGAAAAACAGCGGGCTTGCACAAAAGACAGAGCCCCAATTAACTCGAGGACGTTCTACATCGTAAGCCTTCACTATTGTTTCACTAAGCAATTTGTATCAAATGAGCACCTTTGAATAAACCCAAGTCACTCTACTTTTTTTTCCAAAACACAGAGTTCTGTGGGTGAAATGTAGATTTGAGGGCAGAATGTTAGTAGGGCAGCATCAGTTTCATTTTTTCTATTCCTCATTTGCGTGACCAGAACTGCTGGGAATTCTTCTTTTGACCGCCTAATAATCTTCCACTTTTTCCTCTTTTCTGTTCACCCACAGTCGTTTTGGTGTTTTATTGTGCTGTTACGCCCATGTGAATGGTACATACTCAACCTCAAGTCTGACAAATTTCATGGCAACTGAGATTGTCTTTAAAAGGTTTGCAAGCTGACAAAATCAGATAATCAAATTTCTTGGTACAATATTGATGGTGTGTTGTACATATCAGTGCTTCCCACAGGTTTGTAATATACTTGCGGTGATAGCCGGATTGAAACCTTTTACCCATCACATAAATGATCAACTACTTGTGACAAACAAAAAATAAAAGTGATTTTTAACTATATAACTATTTAAGTTCAAGTTGCTTTATTGGCATGACATTTTGTACTGTATTGCCAAAGCATTTTAGATTTGCATCAAATTAATAAAATATACAGCAAATGATAAATAAATGACAGAAGAAATTAATAAAAACAGTGCTAAAAATTATAATAATTACAAGAATAATATGTCATTTCGTCTTCTCCAAGTATATAGTAAAAAAAATTCTGAGTTGTTTATTAAAGAATTAAGTACTTAATGTTTCTCTCGCTCTCGCGGCTGTGAGCGCGCAGTCATTTGTGAAGCCAAGCGAAAATAGGCTTAAATAAAAAGGTAATGCGAAACACATAGGATTAACGACAACTTTAGAAAGGGAAAGCAAAAATCCCGGACATTTTGGATATTTAGAAACTACGGCCGGACTCATTTTAATAAGATTGTGTGTGGGAGTGTTGACAGGTCTCACGCACACACAATGAGCAGTACAAAATGTGTAGGGCAAGAGAAGATTTTCCACTGGTTAATTGATCGTGAATGATCACCAAATATACTTGGGCGGCCGTTAATACACATGGGCGGCCCGCCCAAGTAAAGTCTATGTGTAGGAACCTGACAAAAGTCTTGTCGTCGATCCCAGTTGTAAGAGCAACAAATAATAACTTGACTAGTTAGCTTGACTTGCGAGAGATCTGCAGAGTGGATGGCAACATCTGTATAGCACTCCTTCTCATACTTCAGCCTCCACATCAAAGTTCCTGAAAGCAAAGAAGGTCAAGGTGCTCCAGGATTGGCCAGCCCAGTCACCAGACATGAACATTATTGAGCATGTCTGGGGTAAGATGAAGGAGGAGGCATTGAAGATGAATGCAAAGAATCTTGATGAACTCTGGGATTCCTGCAAGAACGCTTTCTTTGCCATTCCAGATGACTTTAAGTTATTTGAGTCATTGCAGAGATGTATGGATGCAGTCCTCCAAGCTCATGGGAGTCATACACTATATTAGTTCTTTTTCCACTGTACCATGACTTTATATTCTATACTGTACATTATTTCTGTTAAGTGACAAGACTTTTGTCTAAGCAAAGTCAGACCTTACTGTCCTAATTAAATAATTAAAAATCAAGGCATGATCATATTTTATTTTGGTAAAATAAGCGTAATCTAGAGGCCTTTGCCTTTCATATAAGCCACTTCTGATACCAAATGATCAACTAGAAGTCAAGTTATTATTTGTTGTTCCTAAAACTTGGATAGGCAACAACACTTTTGTCAGATAGTGCATTGTTTTTACTCATGAGATGCCGTGTTTTGACCATGTCCCAATGCTTAAGCGTTTAGCTGTTTAAAGATTAGCCTCTTTTGATGCGCGTTGTCTATGAAAACAGAGAGAAAGCAAATACAGAAGTTACTGATTCTACAGAAGGTCAGAGAAAAAGCTCAGTCCACTTGTTTGTAAAAGCTCAGAATTCAGCGCTCCCCTCCAAATTCTTTATTAACAACAATCAAAACAAAAGCACAGGAGGTTTTTGTTTTGGAAAGCTCCACTCATAACCCGCACATAAGCCTTTGGTTATAAATAACCATGGCTATGGTTTTAATAGCTCAAGAATGAGGAGAACCATTAGCAAAGATGGATGATTGGAATTCCGAAGTGTTCTCCGTGACGGATTCCCTGCTCGCAGCTAATGTTGAACCCAATAAACATCTCCTCATCTCAAGGCAGAGTGACTGTCCCGACCACATCTAAAGGGCCAGAGAATGTCTTTCATTTTGGCCCCCGGTACAGAACACAAGGTTGAGCGAAGCCCCAAAAACATATGGAACTGATCAGAGTCACATTTTTTATGGCTTGGCCATTCATTCTGTTTACCGATTCAGCTTGGTAAGGCACTGTTTGCTGGGCCCTAAATCACAGGCGAATGGTGGGAAATTTTGTGCTTATGCTGCTTTATTTCGGAAGACTTCATGGCTTGAATGACGGCCAATTTCTGTAGTAACATTTACAGTAATTTTGACCAACATTCATTTAGAGCGACCATGTTGTTTGCTTCTAAAATCAAACACACTGTCTTGTGCACATTTTAAAATTGTTTCCCGCTGTGCACAACTAATTGACAACAATGTGCATCAGTTACAGTTCCTTTAAAGGGATAGTTCACCCACAAATTAAAATTTACTCACTATTTATTCACCTTCAAGTACCTCCAAATCTTTATGAGTTATATGTATGTTGTGTATAGGTTACATGTGCATATGTTGTTTCCACAAACATCACATTCATTTAAATCTTCATGGTTTCCTGTTTATCTCTGTAGCGCTACTTTGACAATATGATTTGTATAAAGTGCTACTGAAACAAAGATGACCACTTAAATGTTTGTTTGCATTATTACACGGTTATCTGGAATACTTGATTCTGATTGGTCAATCGCGATACGTTATTGAGATAAAAAACAACTAAACTAACAACACAAGCTCAAACGGGTACTATGCATCAGGAGATACAGTGCTTATAGAAAATCATCATACCCCTTTTGAAATAATTACTTTATTTGTCATACAGCCTGAAATCAAATCACATTGCAAATAACTTTTCCAGCCTTGGAAATGCTTTTGTAACCGTCTCTTAACCTGTGCCTTTCTACAAATTTATCCCGAAGGTCTTTTGAAAGCAGGGTGTCATGTGAGTAAAGGTATAGATTTTCAAAGGGTATGATGATGATTTTCTATAGGTACTATAAGTATATATATATATATATATATATATATACTGTAAAACCCAAAAAGTTAAGGTAAGCAATTTGAGCACAGTAAAACCCAATAAATGAAGAGAACTCAAACCAACTGAGTACTGTAAAACCTAATAAATTAAGGCAACTCAAACCATTTGAGGAAACCGATTGCTACAAACCATTTGAGGAAGAAAAACTAACCTATATGAGTAGTGTGAACTTACTCCATTTAAGATGAAGTAATGAGGTATTTAATTAACTCATTACCCTGAACACTGAGTTCAAAACTTTTTTCAAATGAGTAGAATTAACTTTCAGTAAATTTTGAGTTAACTACACTCATTTCATGTGATAAAGTTGACTGTTGGGTTTTACAGTGTATATATATGCTGCTGTCTAGAATATTTGATTCTAATTAGCCAGTCACACCATTCCAAGGTATGTTATTCCCAGATAACGATCACTGAAACTCGCAGACTCGTCTTGGTTTTACAAATTATCTTGACTGTCAGCGAATACGTTCACATCCATATTTATTTGCTCGTCTGTCACGCCGCTGTTTTTGACTGTTTAGTGCCATCCTTGTGACTGAATAGGTTAGTGTATGCTTTGTTTAGCCATGTTTTCTGTCAGCTTTGTCTTTAATTCAAGAAATAATAAACAATTACATCTCAGAACAATGTTTTATGTCTAATTATGATGTTTTGTGGCAAGTAGTTGTGTAATAAGTGGGATAAAATACATCCAGATGGTTGTTTTCACAGAATAAAGCCCTTCAGGTTTATACAACAGTGACTATGTGATTATTGAAAATAATCACATCAACCGGAATTTTATTGGTGGCTGAAAAACTCTTATTGTGCATATAGCCCATTCATTTACTGTTCGGTTTTTAATGTTATTGGTTTCCTGTTCTGTCTTTATGTATTAAAATATGTCTAAAGCCGTCCAAAATGTAATGCCCATTTGAACAATTGTAGCTAACTGATTACTTGCCCATAATAAGTAGATGTCAACAGCATAAATCACAAAATTGTTACCTGTCAAATGTCTATAACTCAACAATCCAAAAAAGTTTTTTTGCTGCTTGTTCAAACTACTTATTAAAAATGAGCTAAAACGACACAATTCTTGAGATTTTTTTGAAGACAACTTAATTGATTTATGTTCAATCGACTTAAATTTGTAAGAACTAATAATTGATTGTGTGGAACCCAGCATTTTTTACAGTGAATAACAGCATTAACTGATGGTCTGTTTGTCTTCAGGAGTTACTCCCACTGGTGCTGATGTTTGAGCTGCCAGTCATAGTGCAGCTGAACCCTGACCCAAGCTCTCCTGCCATCCAGCACATCTCGCAGACATACAACATTTCTGTGGCCTTCAAACAGAGGTCCAGACTTTATGGAGCGACAGGAGTCGTGCGGGGCTCACAGAATAATGCTGCGGCAGTGAAGGTGAGATGCTCATTTATATTTCAAGGTAAGATCCAGTAGCGTGTTTTTTGTTTTTTTTTCATTGCCGTATGAGAGTTTCTTTGCAGGAAAAGGGTTTCTAAACCCAAATTAACTCAAACAAAGCCACTGTCAAACCAAACAGTTTTCTATTGATCATTGTGAAAATCATGAGTTCAACTTGAACCTGTTGAAAAATCTACAGGAAGATGAGTCGCCTCCAATATTTGCCCTGATATAGATTTTTTACCCTTGTGTATTGTTCAAATGGTGTCATGGCTTTGCAATCAAAAAATGACATTATAATGGAAGTCAATGAGGCAAAAAACAACCACAAACATAACGAAAGGGTAGTAAATTTGCCACCAAAGATTTGTCACCAAAAATCATTCCATTTGCTGAAAGACAGAGAAAGTTGTGGCCAACGTAAGCCTCAAAAGCAACCCAGAGTGGATGTAAACATCCCCAACAGCACACAAGGGTTAGTAATTGCCTTATTAATTGTGTCTGTCAAATTGTCTTATGTCAAATACTTAAAAAAAATAAATTAATTCAGAAAATGTTATTAATAAGCTGTTTGAAGTTGTATATCGAAAAACTATTTTATTGATGATTGTCGGTCTTGACAGTGGAATAATAAGAATTCATTTTGATTAAAAGTTTATGTGTAAAAACATTTTGTCTTTTTAGGAAATGCCATGTAATATGGCTGCATGATATTGGAAAAATCTAACATTGCGATATTTTGTGATTCTGCGATATACATTTCGATATGAATACCATTTCACCAGATGACTTGATTATCTCTATTTGGAAAGAATTAGTAATTTTAGATTGGTTGGGATGATTCTATAGAGAAGTTCATAAGAGAACTTCTTATCCGTGAATGCTTTTTAAATCATTATACAGTCACAGGCATCAAAAACACATGAAAATGATAACTTATGATATATAATATAATAATACATAGACTCACTCAACATTGCATATTCTGCGATGTGACTATTGCGAATGATCACATTGCGATATCGATGCTGAAACAATATATTGTGCAGCCCTACCATGTAATATTCCAGATACATGGACAAAACATCATTTTGGTGCCATTTTTGCCACAATTAATTTCTCACTTTAATCTATGCTATATGTACGTTTGAAGGGAATCATATTTAAAACTAAAAAGAATTGAGATGTTTGCTATCAAAGATTAAGAATATTGAATGCGGGACATGTTTAAGATCTCAACAGGGAATACAGAAAAAAATATGAGAAACTTATTGATGTCTTGAAGTAAAACTTGAAATAGTGCAGAGCTCTCTTCTGTGATTTTCCTCTCCTGTGGTGTAATATGGTTGCAAAGCATTTTGATTTCTGAAAAAGGAGCCATCTTATTATCTTCACAGCGGATCACAGTAAATCCTCCAGCTAACACCTAAACAACCTTTCATCTCTCTGTGTCTGTGGTGTTCACTTGAACACTTGAAGTTTTGTGAATATCTGCCGGCAGTGCTTTAGAAAGAGAGTCTAGTATGGGAACAGCCAGTTATTTTTTTCCAAGTAGAATCTTCTTCTTTTGGTCTTGAGGAAAGGCTCTCAAGCTGGAGTTGTCCTGTGGGCTGTTGGCTATGCCTTGTATTTGTTGAGAACTGGGGTAAGCAGTACCATGCCAAAACCACCTACGAATACAGCCAGAAAGGAACCCCAAAAGAGCCCCTTCTCTTCCCCAAGTTTAATGGCGCGCTGAAAGAAATTCCCCAATCTAGGCCATTCTCAGGGTCACGTATGCCAGAGGCAAAAACGGGAACATGAAGAGGTTCTTGTTTATTAAAACACGCTCCATTAGTGTCAAAAGCACCAGTCCTGTTGGCGGGTCGTAACCAAGCTGGTTTTGGTTGACCTTGAGTTTGACAAAGCAGTCAGTGAGGAATTTGCGGTCTCGTTCAGGTTCTGAAATTAACTTTTCTGTTAGGAAGTGATATTTGCCCTCTGGAATTGATTTCCGGGGGCCATTTTTTATTATAATTATGTTATTAAATATATATGTGTCAAAAGTGTGTTTAACGTGACCTCTTTAGCACCAAGCCAACAGCTTGAACTTTTTTTGTTGAGTCTTTTCTGAAATTATGTGCTATTTAAGATCTATCTAAGAGTTCTTCCTTAGCATGTTCTATCTTTCTTTTTCTCCCCAGGTGAATCTCACACTGCCTATAATATTGCCTATATATACTGTATATAATATTCACATCTGGACTCTGTGGAGGCCATTTCATGACTGTCTCTGTTTCATCAGCTCAGGGTCACATATGCCAGATGGAAAAGCAGGAACATAAAGAGGTTCTTGTTTATTAAAACACGCTCCATTAGTGTCAAAAGCACCAGTACAATAAACGTTATAATTATGTTATTAAATATATATATGTCATTCTACCATTCTACAGTGGCAGAGAGAAATCCATGTACAAATGTAAAATGTGCTACAAGTTACATGCAAATAGAAAAACACTAACGAATTAAGAAAACATCTTCATCAGTTTGACTTCATTGAGTTTTTTTTGTTTATTTTAAGGTCCTGGTCATACGGTACAGATGATTAGGGCTATAAATATACCGTACTTTGCAAAAGGCTTAGCTTTGGGAAGCTAAGACTTTTGCACAAATCTATCTACCAAAAAGTTTCCCAGTACTGGGTTGCGGCTGGAAGGGCAACCGTTGTGTAAAACATATGCCGGAATAGTTGGCGGTTCAAAAACAAGACTAACGTTATATGCAAATGAGGTAGAGATCGTCACTAATGGGCCGGGCTTTCCTCCTCTGATGGCACGTACAAAGGGAGAATGTCATTCAAAGTGTTTCTGCAGACTGTTTTTATCAAGTGTAATTATACAAAATAAAATGAATACATTTTTACCATTAGAAGCTGGTTATATTCACAGACTGTGTTTAAACCCCCTATAAAAGTGATTTTTGCATAATAGGTCCCGTTTAATGTGTATATATAAATATGCAATGGTGAAGGGGCATTTTTTCTTTCCCTTATCTTGAATTTGGGGCAGTTTTATTCATTTTGTTTGCATTGTTTCCTCAAACATGGTTAATTTTCAAGTCCGGTCTTATTTGCAGAGAGGGACGGCAGTGTTACTGGAGCACCTCGCGGGCAACCTGGCCAGTGCCATAACAATCAGCACGCAGCTGGACATCGCACCTCAACACCACCTCTTCATGATGGGCCGCAACGGCAGCAACATCAAGCACATCATGCAGCGCACAGGAGCCCAGGTCCACTTCCCAGACCCCAACTGCCCACAGAAGAAATCTACAGTATATGTGCAGGGAACCATTGACTCGGTGTGTCTGGCGCGGCAGTACTTGATGGTGAGAGTTTTATTCTTTATTTCAGTGTCTTTTTAGTCCCACAGCATTTGGGCGACCGACATGAAAGTTGCTTCAAAGTGTCCAACATGTTGTGAAGAGATTTTTTTTTTATATACATAAGCCATAAAATGCATGCAGTGCAATTGTTTTCTGTTCTGGTCTTGTTTTCCTGTACATGGGTTAATGACACGATGCTCTTTTTATTAGTCCTGATCTACATGAAAAGAAAAATGACTGTCAAGATCAAAATAAATATAATAAATAATTAATATCAGTTAATTTGACTAGAGATGCAATAAAATCTTGCCAGCTTAAAATAAAATATAATATAATATATTTTCCATTCCAGATGGTCAAAACAGTTACTTTAACTCTCAAATGTGCATTTTGATTGTCAGTATCTATTTTAGCACGCAATATTGATGTAAATGAACAGTTTTAAATTTAAAAAAAGACTTAAATAACAGCTTGTTATGTCACATAACCTCATTCTTACATTTGCTTGTTAGTTAACTAAAGTAGAAGCATTATGGGCAATATATGTAGTATTTACATCACTATATGCATTATTTAATGTTTGAATACACTGTCATGAAGACAGGTTTTTATTACTGCAATTAAATTGTTTTCATTTGATTTGATTTGATTATTTTTTAATTGAATTATTTATTCTTTTTAATTGAATTGAATTTAATTGTTTTATTATTATTATTATTTAATTGTATTATTATTTAATTTTATTTAATTTTATTGTTTTATTATTATTATTGTTTAATTTTATTAAATGGTATTATTATTTAATTTTGTTTAATTTAATTTTATTGTTTTATTTTATTATTATTATTATTATTATTATTATTATTATTATTAGTTTATGTTATGGTTTTATTTTATTATTATTAATAATAATAATAATAATAATAATATTTCCCAGTGATGGGTTGCAGCTGGAAGGGCATCCGCTGCGTAAAACATATGCTGGATAAGTTGGCGGTTCATCCCGCTGTGGCGACCCCAGATTAATAAAGGGACTAAGCCGAAAAGAAAATGAATGAATGAATGAATAATAATAATAATAGTAATAATAATAATAATAATTCATTCATTCATTCATTTTCTTTTCGGCTTAGTCCCTTTATTAATCTGGGGTCGCCACAGCGGGATGAACCGCCAACTTATCCAGCATATGTTTTACGCAGCGGATGCCCTTCCAGCTGCAACCCATCACTGGGAAACATTCATACACACTCATTCCCACACATACGCTACGGACAATTTTAGCTTACCCAATTCACCTATACCGCATGTCTTTGGACTTGTGGGGGAAACCGGAGCACCCGGAGGAAACCCACGCGAACACGGGGAGAACATGCAAACTGCACACAGAAATGCCAACTGACCCAGCCGAGGCTCGAACCAGCGACCTTCTTGCTGTGAGGCGAACGTGCTACCCACTGCGCCACCGCGTCGCCTAATAATAGTAATAATAATAATAAAATAAAACCATAAAATAAAATAAAATAATAATAATAATAAAATAAAGCAATACAATACAATTTAACAAAATTAAATCATAATTAAATTTAATGAAATTAAATAATAATAATATTTAATTTTATTATTAAATTTTATTTTATTTCATATGGATGCATCTTGAATATTTATTCCTCATTGACCCCAAAATTTCTAAAAATCCTACAAATGTATTACACAAATAAAATGCATGCAAGTATCTACTTAGCAACAAGCTTTGATATCAGTGCTGCACATTTTGCACAGCATTTTTTTTTGGGGAGAATATGTGTAGATTTTGTCCTCTCATTTCCTCTCATCTTCCCTCGAGCCATCTCAGAAATAGTGACTATGGTTCGTCTCATTATATGGTGATCCTCTTCAAATTAATGGTCTCCAGCCAAGCCTGAAGAAGCTAAAAACTGACAAAGGCGGTGGCGGCAGAAGCAGAAAAACACAATCCTTCTGAGGAACACACAAGTGGCGAACATTCTTGCTCTGAAAGCAAAATAATTAGTCCTCCAGCACTCTGCGGTGCTCTCCGGAGACAGAAATCGGCCCGTCTGTCCCCTTCAAATCCTGATTTAAACTCACAGCTGGAGGCCGAGGGAAGAGACGGCATCCAACAATAATTCATTCGCACTTTCTGGCTCAATTTGGCTCCATTAAGGACGCTTTTAGCATTCACAAATAAAACTGTCATAGCAGGCTTTTCCAGACGTTTTCCTGCATATCTAGCAGTTTCTTCGCTGCCTGCTGAGTTTGCTGTGTCGGGACAGGAAAAAGAAGGTCAAGGCCCTGTAAATGAAAGCCGTACGCCTGGAGTACCTGCTGCTGTTTTTCTTTTCAACATGAGAAGTAGGTGATGGATAGCTGCTGAATAACTGTAGCTTTGCTGCTTTAGGAAGCCAGCCAGCGGAGTCCTTGAAACAGTTGAAAGTTCAGCTCAATGAATGATTTACAATGGTGTAGAAAAACGTTGTTCATTTCTTTTTTTTCTTTCTTGTGCTTTTCCGCAGGGCTGCTTGCCTCTGGTGTTGATGTTCGATATCAAAGAGGACATTGAGGTGGAACCACAGTGCATTACTTCCCTAATGGAACAGCTCGATGTGTTCATTAGCGTCAAACCAAAACCCAAGCAGCCTAGCAAGGTTTGCACACGCGCACAGTCACAAACTCAAAGACTTTTCCTTGACTCAAGAATACATATGGCTTCGCATTATGAGAGTTTGAGCACACTTGGATTTGGTTTGATTAAAACAAACTCGGCCTGTTAGTGAAGTGTGAAAAACCATTCGAACCCTGGTGCACACCAAAGCTGATACGGAAGCTTGTTTTCATGACTGAATAAAAAATAAAAGGTAATAACAGGTAATTGTGACTTTTTTTTATCAAAATTCTTTTTTTTTGTAGATATCAATTGAATATAAATTCTGAATTATGAGATATAAACTTTTAGTTGACTTTTTTATATCAGATTTTTTGGTCAAAAGTCAGAATTACAATATATAAACTCACAGTTTTTATCATAATAAAATATTTTTCTTGCAATTTTGAATATAAATATATTGCGATTTTGTTTTCAATATAATAAAACAAAAAATCTTTGAGAAAAAGCCAAAATTAACCTTTTATTTTATTTTTTTATTCAGTTATGGTAACAGGATTTAATCATTTTTATTATTTTTTTACATTTTAATAAGTCTTTATGATTATAATAAATGACAGTGAGAAGCAAACCCTGGTGCACACCAAAGCTGATATGGAAGCTTGTTTGTACCACTGAATAAAAAATAAAAGGTATAATAGCAGGAAATTGTGACTTTTTTTAATCAACATTCAGATTTTTGTAGATATCAATTCAATAAAAACTTTCAGTGTGAACTTTTAGAAAAAAAAAAAAAACTTTTAAATGATTTTTATATCAGACATTTTTGTCAAAAGTCAGAATTGCAATATATAAACTCACAGTTCTCTGAAACGAAAATAACTGAAATTTTATAACTTTCATTTTATTATCTCATATTATCTCATAACTTTTTTAACAAATTGAGTATAAATACAGTATATTGCAATTTTGTTTTCAATAAAATATAATAAAAATCGGAACTGCGAGAAAACAAAGTCAAAATTAACCTTTTATTTTATTTATTTTTTACTCAGTTATGGTAACATGATTCCATAGAAGTGGGCTGAGAACTCACAAAATTTTTTATTTTTTATTTTAATAAATCTTTATGATTATACAAAAATGACACTGAGAAGCAAACCAGGTTTCACTTTTTTTCTGGATTCAGACCAAAAGTATGAACACACTGAGCTTGTCTCAACTTTTAAGCCAATTTTAGCGATCACAGGAATAAATTATATTTTTAAATATCTTGCAAAAATTCGCAGGGTGGCTGCACATAAGAAACTTCTTTCAAACACACACACATACTTGTTCATATATACTGGTGGGGACTCTTATAGATGTAATGATGGTCTTATTTTGCAACCCGTACATTCTATCCCCCATCCCTAAATCTAACCTTCAGGAAACAATCTGCACTTTTACATTTCCAAAATACTTAATTTTGTGTGATTTATAAGCATGTTTACCCATGGGGAACACTATTTACAAGTTACAAGTCCTCATGAGTCTGTGCATTTAGGTTTAAGTCCCCACTGGGATATAAAAACAAGTACACACACGCACACGTTGAACGCCTAGTTCTTTCAAAGGCTCAAAATTAAGACGCCTAGTCTTGTGAAAGTAATGTATGGAACATATAGGATTTGTGGGTGGCTTTGCTACCAGGATGTGGAAACTGAGAATGCCTCACGTCCTCGGTCACGGTCAAGGGTGAAATCCTATCCTGTGTTTTAGGCTGAATGGCAGCGCTGTAAATTATCAGTCTTAGTATAAACCTCTGTTTTTCCATTTCTATGATTTGTGTTGATGCCTCTGGCTTCTCTTCTTTCACTCTGCTAATAGTGTGCTGCAGTAGTAGCCTTGACTAGTATATACAGCGCGTATGCTAAGGAAGAAGTATATACAGCGCCACCAATTAAATGGGGAAAAATGAGGAAACCCCAGATACATTTCAGTTCAGCAGGTTCACCGCTAACAGGCAGATCTTTACAGCTTCAAAAGATTAACATACAGCTTCATAAGTTTGACATAAAATCAAATAATACTCCTACTTTAAAAAAACCTTCCCAACAATAATAATAATAAAAACATTGGTACTTGGAAGCACTACTCATTCTGAAATCACCTGATGTACTGCTAAACAAAAGAACAATTATTATTAAGAGTGTAATGTGGCATTAAATGATTTAAAGGGGACCTTTTATGCCACTTTTTACAAAATATAACTCTCTGATGTCCCTTGAGTGTGTATGTGACCTTTCAGCTCAAAATACGCCACAGATAAAGTTTTATAACTCTTTGAAATTGGCCCTTTTAAGCTTTGATCCTAATTGTGTCATTTTGCTGAAACAATTTAATTACAATTTAAATTCAAATGAGATTGTGTTTTTTTTCAAAAGAGGGCGGGGCTACAAATACCTGTGTGTCAGCATAGTGGCGGATTTAAAAACAAGACTAACATCCTATGCTAATGAGGGAGAGATCGTCACTAATGGGCAGGGCAGATGACACAAACAAAGGGAGAATGTCAATCAAAGTGTTTCTGCAGACTGTTTTTATGAAGTGTGATTAAAAAAATTTAATTAATACATTTTTACCATTAGAAGCTGGTTATATTCACAGACTGTTGCCACACAACTGTGTTTAAACCCCTTATAAAAAGTGTTTTTTGCATAAGAGGTCCCCTTTAAAGTGCCTCTATAATTCTTTCATGCATTGTCTAATGTGGCTGTTTGCAAACGTAAAAGATCTGCAAAGTTTAACAGGTCAAAATGCTCCACAAAATGAATATCTCCTAAACTAAAGAACTGAACTTCCGAAATGAGTTGTCAGGAATTCCAGTTTCACTTCTGGAACCGATTTATGTAAATCCATAACAAATTTGCATAATGACGGCATATGGTCTTCATTGGCTGTTCATAGTCTTTCAAAGCCTTAAGTTGGTTGGTTGTTGCCAACATTATGTTAAGAAGAATTATTTAAAACATTAATTAGTGTGAGACCATTCTTGGAGATAATTTCAGCGTTTTCTAATGTAAACTTAGTAGGTGTTTGCAGAATTATTAAAGCAACATTTCAGATGTGTGAAATTGGATCGGTTCACTGGTTAGTCTGGTTATTTAATCTGCTGAACCAAAATCAAGTGACTTTTTTAATGTACAACACAGATTTTATTTGGTAAATGTGTTTCCATCATAGTTTATGTGCATATCTTTTCATCAAATAAAATAAAAATATCTGACTAAATTTGAGCACAGAAGTTAATGTGCATTTTTACAATGCAACGTCCTGAAATGTGCATACAATTAGGCCAATATACTATTGTTAAATTATCGTTAACGCGATAACAGTTCATGAAATATATGTATCGCAGACGTGTGATAAATTACGTTTATTTTATGCATTGGTTGTTTATCTAAATTTGACCAATCATATGGGGGCTTACTATCTTTATCCCCACCTCTCCAGTAGTTGTGGTACTGCTATTGGCCCAAAGGTGAACCCAGAGCTGAAAATAAATATTAATGGCAGGAGTCGAGACAAGAGTGGATAATAACAGCCAATCAGAGTCAGAATATCGGCTGAGGTTTTCACTCATTCATAAAGTTTTAAAGACTAAGGGGCCTATCATACACCAGGCGCAATAAGGCGCAAGACGTGCTTGCCCCGACGTGTTGCTATTTTCAGACCAACGCAACCTTAATTTTCCTGTTTTCCGCCACGTTGTTTAAATAGCAAGTCCATTTGCGCCACTTTGTAGACTCATGGGTGTTTCGGTCTAGAAACGAGGTGTGTTAAGGAGCATTGTTGGCGCGTTGCTATTTTGAGGAACTAAAATAGCCTGTGCAATAGACCAGCTGAAAGCAGGTCTAAAGTCCAGCGCAGAGCGTGTTAGTTGTGCGCCTCGCTTACAGATTGCTTAAAACATGCAGGATGTACAGCAATACAGAAATATCTTTACAAATGAAAAAGAATTAAAGGATTAAAATATTTAAAAAATTATTACTTTCTACATAAATATAAAAACCACTGCCTCCATGCCTTCTTCATCACGGGGGGCTTTTTTAGTTTATTCATGACAACTTGCTTTTGTATGTTATTATTATTATTAGTAGTAGTGTTTATTATATGCATATTTATATTTGTTTTTATTAAAAACAAGCTTAGATTTGTCCACCTGTCAGGTTTTGGACCATATGAGGCATAGCACGTGTGTCTGGATATAACTCAGTTTTCTGACCACACTTCGTTATTGTTGTTCATTTATTTGTTTGCTGGAAATTAGAACTGAATTTAGAAACAAATTTAGAATTTAGAAGTTTTGAAACAAATCTTTGCGCTTAACAAACGAAATTAATTATGTAGGCTAATGGATGTCTGTGTGTACAACACCGTTTCCTTATCCACGAAAGAGAGAAAGAGAAAGTGAAAGTAAAGGCCGATTGGAGGAGGCTCATTCTTTATCCCCACGCTGCAGATGCTCTGTTTAACTGTTTTCTCGCTAGTGAAGCGTTCAGTTTTTCCACTTACAAAGTCCGCCATGTAAATAGCAAATGCGCCATGGCGCGATGCAACTGACTCTTAAAGGGAATGGGAGATGAGACTCTGATTGGTTTATTCTCAAAACACACCCAGAACTCATTAAGAGAATAAGCACAACCCTGTTAGACCATGTGCTGCGGAGCAGAGCGTATTTTTCCATCCTTAAAATAGCAAAAATGGATTCGGACACGTCCTTAATGCTTTTGCGCCCTGTGCTGCTTTAGACTTTGCGCCTAGATCGTTAAAATAGAGCCCTAAATGTTTGCACCTTGACACACCTTTTTAGGCTGAATTGTAAATAATTAGATCTGAAATAATTTATTTAACCGTTTTATTTTAATATCATTTAAAAAACAGCTAATAAAAATAGCATTTTACTAGGTAAATGTTACAGCGCAAGAAATCTCGTTATCGCAATACTCAACAACATCGCATATTTTTCCAATATCAATCAGCCCTTATACAATTTTTACATTTTGGGGTGAAGTAAATCCATGCAAACTTATAGCTGTCATTGGTTTCCCTGTTGCAGTCAGTGAGGCACTGAACTAGGTAACAATTTATTTTGACATTTGCCTTTTTTTAACTTGAATGCCACGTCTCATGCATGAGGCATTGCAAAACATTTAGCAAAATAGTAAATCAATACTTCAAAAAAAATGAATGTAAATGGTGTCTTGCTATTTCCATGAGAACTTACTGTCTTGTTTTGCGGGATTTTGATGGGTTTTTCTTTAATGACACCAAAAAAAACGCTGTAATAATGATTTAAAAAATACTAGTTGAAGGGAGCTGATTTCTAATCTTGGTCTCACCTTTTCCTTTGGTCTGTCAGTCGGTGATCGTGAAGAGCGTGGAGAGGAATGCTCTGAATATGTATGAGGCCAGGCGTTATCTGCTGGGTTTGGAGAACAGTGGTGTATCCGTCCTGAGCAGCAGCAGTAACAGCAGCAGTCCTCCATCAGCCCCTGCTCTACCTCCAGCTCTCAGCTGCAGTGTTGGCCTCGACATCCTGGCCTCCGCCGGACTCGGTCTTACCAGCCTGGGTGAGACAACAGTGAATTAATGCCATGATGAATATACTGTATGTTTGTCTGTTAACTTAACCTTGAGTTAGGTTTAATAAATTAGATTCCATTTTTATAAAGAATCCAGTTTTGTGGCCTAAAGATCAGTGCCCGGTTGCATAAAAGTCCTTAAGCTGAGAAATGCCTTAGTTTGAAGGTTAAGTAAAACTTGGGTCGCAAGAACAAAAACCTAAGGGTCAACTTTAGGAATTTATTTTATTGGCCAGCGAGATTTTGAGCCATTCTTCTTGCAGAATAGTGCCCAGGTCACTATGAAAACGTTTCCTGACTCGTTTCTCCAAAACACCTCAAAGTGGCTCAATAATATTTAGGTCAGGTCACTGTGCAGGCCATGGGAGATGTTCAACTTCAATTTCATGTTCATCAAACCACTCTGTCACCAGTCTTACTGTGTGTATTGGTGCATTATCATCCTGATACACAGCACCGCCTTTTAAAAATTATTTACAACATTTTTAACAGTAATACACAGCTACAGGGTAGCAAAAATCATACTTTTGCAATTTTATTTTACTGAATTGGATTAACTAGTTCACTTGATTGAACTGTATGAAATAGTTGACAGTTCAAACCAACATTTACAGTGATTTACAACTTAATCAAATCTCATTTTTGGATGTGTCCAACAGTCACCTCGGCTCAAAATATGCTAATATACTGGCATATATTATCCTTTGATGCCATTTTTCATTCAGTTTAACAGGGGATGAAAGGGAGAGTTATGAAGTCTATTTTATACACTTTATATGCTTTAGACAGTAAAACATCTGTGTTTTGGGTGAGTACATAAATAAACCGGTGAATCAGTTATTTGAACCAGTTCATTACAACAATCTAACCAAAATAACCAATGAAGAAAAAAATACAACATTGGAACTAATAAACTTCTTGTTGGTTCAACTGTAGTTTAAAATCAATATCACTATATAACTATATCATGTCTTATAAATCGCCATAATTGAATAATAGGGTCATTCTGAATGTTTTCTAACAGTCTTATTAACGCAGTTATTCTTTTGGACTTTCAAGTTTTTGTTGGTTTTTGCCAATTAAGTGACACACACTATCTTGTCGAATCGGACAATATTAAAACATTATTTGCAATAACTATAATAGACAATACATATTGCATACTTCTATGAAGAATATGTCTAATTTTGAATGTGATCTGCAGGTCTTCTGGGAGCTACATCCACCTCCATGACGGGGCCTGCCACCAACTCTCTTCTGAACGCTCTGAACAGCTCCATCAGCCCATTACAGACACCAGGATCTGGGACACCCAGCCCCAATCTCTGGCCCAACTCACTGACTAATCCTGCCAGCACACCAGGTAAAAAAAGGACTAACAGACCACTTCTGCAAATAATCACACTCAATGTGCCTTTGTACAGGCTCATACAGGGGTTGAACAAAAAAACTGAAACTCCTGGTTTTACTTCATTAGTATGGTGCAGGGCCTCCTTTTGCAGCCAATATAGCATCAATCAATCTTGGAAATGACAGATAGAAGTCCTGCACAGAGGGATTTTGAGCTATTCTTCTTGCAGAATAGTGGCCAGGTCACTACGTGATGCTGGTGGAGGAAAACTTTTCCGGACTCGCTCCTCCAAAACACCCTAAAGTGGCTCCATAATATTTAGATCAGGTGACTGTGCAGGCCATGGGATATGTTCAACTTCACTTTCATGTTCATCAAACCACTCTGTCATCAGTCTTGCTGTGTGTATTGGTGCATTATCATCCTGATACACAGCACCACCTTCAGGATACAATGTTTGAACCACTGGGTGCACATGGTCTTCCAGAATGGTGATGAGTGATCACATCTAGCACAAGTATTGGGCCTAGGGAATGACAAGATATTGCAGCCCAAACCATCACTGATCCACCCATGTGCTTCACTCTGGACATCAACATCTGGGTGGTACGCTTCTTGGGGCTTCTCCACACTATAACTCTCCCGGATGTGGGAAAGACATTGAAGGTGGACTCAGAGAACAATACATGTTTCACATTGTCCAAGCCCAAGATTTTTGTCACTGGCACCATTGAAACTGATGTTTGGCATTGGCACGAGTGACCAAAGGTTTGGCTATAGCAGCCCGGCTATGTATATTGACCCTGTGGAGCTCCCGGCGGAAACAGGAGAGTGGAAACTGTTTTGGTGTAAACAGGAGAGTTGAGGTGCACATTTAATTCTGCAGTGAGTTGGGCAGCTGTGTTTTTTAGATACAATCCGGGTTAGCACTCGGACATCTCTTTCAGACAGCATCCTCTTGCGTCCACAGTTACTCCTGTTGGATGTGGTTCGTCCTTCTTGGTGGTATGCTGACATTACCCTGGGTACCGTGGCTCTTGATACATCACAAAGACTTGCTGTCTTGGTCACAGATATGCCAGCGAGTGCACCAAAATTTTGTCCTCTTTTGAACTCTAATATGTGTGTGCACAGCAATATTTTAGGCAAAACTGTGCTATTACTCTGCTAAATAAACCTTCACACACTGCTCTTATTGGTGTAATGTGCAATCAATGGAGATTGGCCACCAGGCTGGTCAAATTTAGCCATGAAACCTCCTCCAACACGAAATTGGCCAATGTTTCAGTTTTATTGTCCAACCCCTGTATAAAAAAAATAAAATAATAAAAATCACTGTTTTATTTCATTAGGTTTCTCATCACCCCTGATGATCCACCCAGCCACCCCAGCCACTTTGACCAGTATTTTGCTGTCAGGAGTGTCAGGATACACCCAGAATACTCCTTCTCCTCCGCCTGGTCTTGCACCCATAGATCCCCAGGTTAACAGCATATCAGACTGCAGTAAAGCTGTGTCTCCACTCAGCACCAAAGTGAGCAAGTGTTCTCTCACCATTACGAGATTATAGAATGTTATGCTAAAATATTGTCTTGAATATCTCTCAGTGTTCTTGACCAGAATATTACATCAGTTGTGTATGTGTTGTGTGTATGTGTGTGTTGTGTAGCAGTCCAGCAGCATGTACAGCCGAATGTCTGCAGCGTCTCTGGCAGATAAAGTTCTGACCGCAGCTCATGGAGACTCTGTGCAGGAAGCCAGTCCTCACTGTCCTTCTGAACCGCTGTCCAGCAAATCCAGCCAAGACCAAGGTCCGCATTACACACAACTGACCATTACATCCTCAGGACAAGAAGCATTCCTCTGCACTGTTAATAATTACTTCCTTAACAAGGAATTAAAAAAATCTATAAACATAAAGCTTAATGTAAAATGAAACAGTTTACCATTATGTATTACATATGGTGCAAAGACACTCATACAATACAAACGCACACTTCAGTTCATTTGAAATAATACAAATGTTGCGTTCACAATTCACATTTTACACAACTTGGTACCGGAGCCAAAACTACTTTATAATGTTTACAATTTCACTATGAATGCTTCTTTATGGGGTATCAGCCCATATAGGGTCTCATTTTAAAGCTTTAGAGTCTAGTCTTTACAAAAAATACCATATGAGCTTGAATATGTATTCAAGACAAAAGAGTTCTGTATTAGACAAAGTTAGACAAAACGACTATACTAGACTAGACAGTGTTGCGATGAATGTGTATATTTGTTATTTCACAAAATTGTCAAGTCATATATCATAAGAAAGTTCTAATTCTCAACAGGTTATTATTTTGTGTGAAAATTCTGCTATGAATAATAATCAAAATAAATCGCATCCAATACTGACATTGTTGCATGTGTGACTTGCTTCAGCAATAAACAACCAAAAACATTTCATTTTGATATGGAAAATGTGGACGGAAATAACAAATAAAGCTATAAGTGTTTAAATCTTTTTGGCCCACTTTTCATTTATTAAATAGACAAACACAGACACAAAATATGGAGTGAATGAAGAGACCGCTTGAAAATTCTCGGTTTCTCTGGATTTAATTTTTGTGTGGAGTAAAACTGAATGTGTGTCTTATGTGTGTAAACTACTGATGATGTTTCTTCCAAATGTGAAATAAAATGTTGTGATTTAGAGCATTTTGTTTGCATAAAATTACAAAAAAGGTTCTGTGTTTTCATATTGATGTTCATGTTGATTTTCTAACAGCACAATGTCAATGCTTTAACTTCAGAATATTTAAGAAATTAATATTTGGTGGAATAACCATTTTTTTTTCAAATCACAACAACAGAACACATTTATTATTGTTATTAGGAATGCATCAAAATGAAAATTCTTGACTGAAACCGAAAACCGAAAAAGAGGAAACCAAGGCCGAAAACTGAAATAAATTATGCTAATTATTAGTACCATTGCATTCATGGCTATGACTGTGTACTAACCTTAGTAAAATCAAGGCATTGCAATTGCATACATTAATATTAAAGTTTCAAAGAACAAATCAATTACAAATTATGAAAATACTTATTTAGCACATTGCAACAATGGGTTACACTTATGGGGATGGGGACTTATTACAGTAAAAAAAAAAAAAAAAAAGCTATTTTATTTTACCCAATAAATGCATTGATAAGATCCACAGACTTTTATGTAGTCAATCAAATGAACTTAACAACTGCAACAAATATTTGTTTGGGCCCGAACTACAAAACCAAATTTAAAATATTATATATAAATTATATATAAATATTATTATAACTATATTGTATAAATATTATAACTATAGACCTACATCATGCTGACAAGCAAAAACAAAATTACATGATACCACAGACTGTCTTCTGAGTGCACCTGAAAAGACATGAATGACACTTCTCATAGAGCGTGAGAAGCATACAGTGCTTCTGCTCTACCTATGCGCTGCGCATGCATGTGAAAGACCCGCATGTTGTCCACCTCCATCGCGGTTTGGATCATTTCATGTGTGCGCTTCTTTATTTTTGCATAGCAATAATCTTTATATCGTGGATTGAGTACAATCGCGATGAAGCGCAGAGGATCCGAACAGAACGAATAGACACACCGCAGAAATGCTGCTTCAGACAACACGTGCAGGTTTCTGTTTGCGTCATCACAACAGACTATTTCGGCTATGTTGTTTGTTGATAAAAAAAAAATAATAATAATTCAGTTCGGTTCATCCTTAGTTGTTATTTTTTTTCCTTCACAAAATTAAAACCAAATAAACTAACACTTACTCTGCAATGGACTTATTACAATGATTATAAATAATCGTAAATAAAATATATTTTGTGAAAATTCACAGAAATAAATTCCATTTTAAAATATAAAATTTTAGCAATTACAGAATGTTTGTTTTACTGCATTTCTGATTAAATGAAATACTCACAGAAACTTGAGAAAGTTCAAATCACAGAAAGTTTTTTTTACTTTCATTTTTTACAGCCAGTCAAGTATGATGGCATATTCTTCAAGATTGATTCCTCCTGACATATGTCAGAATTGAGTAATTTTATCTGGTAAATGCCAGCGAGCTTTATTTATACTGCAGCGTGTGCCACGTGAATAAACATTTCATGCATGCCACTTCCCAAGGCCACATTAATAGAAAGACATATTACACTCTCCATATTACACCCTAACCAGTGACATTCACTGCTGAAATTATATCAACCGTTTGATTAGCGCTTGAAACAACTTCATGACCTTCTCCGGATTGAAAGCGTAAAATTTATTGACTTTGGTCAGTCTAATTATGAATGAACATAAACTCTGTTTCAAATGGGTATACCATTGCTTCCTGCTCTATAAACAGAGTGTTTGTGGAAGGTTTTCCGTGCTCTAGCATTGTTAAATCTGCTTGATTTGGCCTAGGACACATGAAGTTGGAGTGTTTTTTTGCTTTCAGATGAGGCGAAGTCAATTCAATCTTGTTAATTCTTAAAAGCAGTGAAGGTAAATGGTGTGTTAGGTTCTCTGATTCTGAGTGCTGCAGGAATACAATCTCCAACTACTCAACTAAAACGTTCAATATGGAGGCTTGGGGAAAGAATAACATCAATGATTGTGTGTGTGTGTTTCAGGATCAGATACATTCGTGGAGGTAGGCATGCCCCGAAGCCCTTCTCACTCTGGAAACAGCAATGAATTGAAGCAGATGTTGGCGTCCTGTAAGACGACGTCAGGAAAGAGGCAAGCTCTGGAGCTGCTACAGGGCACCAAGAACTCCCTGCTACAGTACGAACATACAATATTTACAAATACAATTTTCATTTTGGGGTGAACTGACCCTTTAGATAACATCAATGTTTGTGTGTATATAAGCTATATAGAGTGGGTTAACATCACCATTTTTCTCAGAAAATATATTTCTAAAGGTGCTGTTGACTTGACATTTTCCCCAGATGTCAATAACAACTACAGAAATCTATACATACAAAGAAAACAAAATTAATTAGTTTATAATTTAAGTTATGTGTTGTAAAATTAAATGACATGGGGGGAAAAGTTGAACACATAAAGAAAGGAGGTGTAAAAACGCATGGAAAGCCCAGACAGCAGCTGAAATCTCTCAGTAGTTCTTCAGCAACCCTCTGCCCTTCATCATTGTAAATGAATATTAGATGCTTCAGTCCCAACATCTTCATTACCAGGTGATGAAGATGAAACTAGGGTGGACATTTCTGCAAGATCATGACCCTAAACACAGCCAAGGAAACTCTCAAATGGTTTCAGAGAAAGAAAATGAAGCTGCTAGAATGGCCCAGCCAATCACCTGACCTGAATCTAACAGAAACTGTTACAACTAATGATTGAAGTTGACAGACGAGACCCACAGAACCGTCAAACTTTTTAGACTGTTGAAGTCTGGGGAAAGAAAGAAACAAACAAAAATTCACACTTAAGCAATGCACGTGGCTGAATTCTCCATACAAGAGGTGTCTTAAAGATGTCATTATAAAAAAGTATTTTATAAAAAGTATTATTTATGTTGCAGTAGTTCAGTACTTTCTCATTGTGTCATTCCATTGTTATTATGCATTACTAATATTTCTAAATTATTTTATAATTCATTTGTATGTTTGAAGTGTTTGGGTTTTTACCAAACATTTTCATGTCAACAGCTCCTTAAGAAATATATTTACCAGGAAAAATCATAACGTGTTCAATACTTATTTACCCACTGCATGTGTGCGTGTGTGTGATATATTTGTGCCCCAGAATTGGCACAGAGCGATGCTGTTGACCTTTGTTTACTACAGTTATTGTTTTTAAGCTTAATATTTACTGTGGCATTTTTATTCTTTGATTCTAGGCATTATTTCTATATCAGACAGTATCATTTTTTATAAACGCTGTAGACTAATTGAGTCAAATCATTTAATTGTATTCATGCTGCAGCTATTATGATACATCTTCAATTAAAATCATGCAAATAAGTATAAATATTAATGCCTGTATATTAATCATAGAATAATTCCATCCATCTTTCACTGGGATACTGCTTTGTCATAGGTTATTCAGTCATTTGAATCAATTATGGAAATAAAACATTAATAGTAGATTTAAATATCATTTGATAGTTGATTTGTTTGATATAATTTGTCTGAAAAAACAGTGATTTTCTCTCAGGAACGTAGCATGTGCTGTCATGAATAATTAAGCAGACCATCTACTCATTGGATATTGACATGCAATCTCATGAATATTTATGAGACACTGACTCATCACAAAGCAAAACTGTAATGATTCCGTTTCTGTGATGTTTACACAGTTCTGATTTCCATCCTTGAAGATAAAAATAGCTAAAAAAAAAATCTCAACATTAACCAGTCTTTTCCTACATTTAAAATGAACCAGTGTTAACATTGTCTTCAGTATGCGGGTTTCCATCCTTTTCAAGGACAAAGTACAACCATTAAGTTGGCTGACGTTAGAATTGGAAACCTAGTAACTGAGGAACTGTTGGTTTAAGGTTCAGTGCGTCAAAATATAGTCAGCAAATGTGTTTTCATCTACCATTATTTGCATTAACTTTATCACCCAAGTCCAAAAAAAAATATTTTGCTATATAAAGATTTTTTACCACAAATTTGCCAATTCTATCACTTATTTCTGAACTTTGAGAAACATGGCAAAAATGAACATTTCCTCACCATTTGCTCCCACTCAAGTTGCTCAAAATAATTGTGAATTTTTTTCTTCTGTTAAACACAAAACAAGATATTCTTTAAAATGTTGGGGGAAAAAACAGTCATAAAATACATTACAGAGTGTTTTCCCTCATCTTATTTTCTTTTTTATTTATTTCTTCATCTAGTTCAGAATGTCTGTTGTCAGACTCAGACTCGAGTGCTTCAGAGAGTCCGGTGGCTGATAAACGTGCTCCGGGCAGTGAGAGAGCAGCTGAACGAGCCGCTCAACAGCATAATTCGGAGCGAATCCGCCTGCCTCCACAGTCCTCCTTTTCCAACATGCAGGTGACCACACTCTTAGACATTTGATTGTATTTTTGCAGTAACTTACTGGCAGCACTGTTGCCAGCAATGTACAGCAACTGCCTCTTTACAGTAACTTATCTGTAAATGTGTATTATAGCAGAATCAGAAAGAGCTTTATTGCCAGGTATGTTCACACATACGAGGAATTTGTTTTCGTGACAGAGCTTCTACAGTGCAACAGAATTACAGAGACAGGACAAAAAACAGATAATAAATATATTTTAAAAATAAAAGTAATAGTGAATGCAAATATACAAATTGACAAGTGTATGTACAGGAATATTACTATATACAATGTTAAATGGCAGCTGTTATGTGCAAATTAGCATGTAAAATATGTTGTTAAATAAGTGTTTATGTGTATAAAAAGTGTATAGCAAGTAGTGATGTTTGTTACAGGGCCCTACCGCAACTTATTTTTGTGGTAAAATGCACTTTACCACATTTTAATCTTACTGTAACTTATTTACATTTTACACTAGCAGTACAAAACCTTTATTTTTAGTATTTACCATTTAATTAATGAATTTAATGAATTCCAAACAAGCAACGAGACAGTGTAAAATGGTATTTTTATAATCCATTGTTATTACATCCATTTTAAATGGTTTACAAAATTAATTTTCATTCATCAATCTATTTTAAATACATTTTGTGATAGAAAATGTTACAATTTTTTTTCCATTAACTGTCTCCTTTTTGTCTTCAAATACAGTAGCAGATTACTTTGATTACAGTAGAATACCGCAAATTCACAATATGCAGTAAGTTAGTGTAACGGTTTTAAAATTACCCACAAATATCATTCACATATTACAGTAGTGAACTGTAAAGACTGTATGTGGAATTTTACAAGGTGTTTTTGCAGTAAATAACTGTAAAACTGCGGCAAAGTCTAACAGTGCAGCTCATAATGTCATTGTCAAGAGTCACAGTGTTTTCCTGAACTCCAAAAGCAATTATCGAACGAACTGAACAGTCAAAATATCCATATGGAAATAATATCAATACAGGTCAAAAGTTTGAACCAAGTCAGATTCCTTAATGCTTTAAAAAAAGTCTATTATGCACACCAGGGCTGCTTCGAATGGTAAGAATTTTAATGGATTAATCGCTTTTTTATTGTAAATGTGTGAACAGTTTGTAATGAAACTTGAGATCTTCCCTGACCTTAACTCGGGATGTTTTTGCCAGGAAAACCAAAGAGTGTGAAGTGTACGCATACTCCCTAGATTTTCTCTTCTGTTTAATGCCATAGAAAACGAACTCTTACACAATATTGAAGATAATGCAGAAAGAGCTATTCAATAATGTCAATGTCAACCAATGACTCATTTATGATATTAACTGAATTACAGGGTAACACTTTAGTTTAAGTACCAATTCCCACTATTAACTTCTGGCATGATACCCGGCCATTATTAAGATATTCTCTGTTTATTAGTTATAACTTATTACTTATAAAGTATGATCTTATTCTATGTACATCCCTAATCCTACCTAATACCTAAACCCAACTACTAATTTATAGGGATACTTGGATTGGATATCGGTTCGATATCGCATATGTTTGCTGGATCGGGTTGTAATGTATGCCTACTTGTAATGTATGCTTACTATATCCCAAATGTTCTGAAGCCATTCTATAGTTTAATGTGAAGTACAGATGAATATTCAACTGCTTAAATTCATGTTGACTTCAGCGCTTCCCTCTGCTGTGCCTGTCATTCATTCTCCATTCATTCACAATTCAAACTGCGTGTCGCGTTCATGACAACACGTAAAACTTTCTCCAAGACTATTTGTTCCTATTAGTTTAAATAATCAGTAGAGAAATGCATTTAGTTTTGCATTAAATGGGTTAATAGGGGGCAGTCGTGGCCTGGTGGTTAGAGTGTTGGACTCGTGATCCGAAGGTTGCTGGTTCGATACTCGGTACCAGCGGGAATTGGGGGTGGGGGGAGTGAATGACCAGCACTCTCCACCACCCTCAATACCACGACTGAGGTGAGTCCCTTGAGCAAGGCACCGTTCCCCCCAACTGCTCCCCGGGCGCCGCAGCATGGCTGCCCACTGCTCCGGGTGTGTGTTCACTAACTGTGTGTGTGCACTTGGATGGGTTAAATGCAGAGCACAAATTCCAAGTATGGGACACCATACTTGGCCACACTACACTTCACTTCACTTCACTTCACTTCACTTAATTTGGACCTGCAACAAGGAGTTCATTGCTGTTGCTAAATCATGTTGCGCTGTGTCTGTTAGATCAGCAGATTGCATTCACAACACTGGAGTAGAGGGGATTATTACCTGCTCTTCACACACAAAGTAGGCCTACCTGAAATTTTAAATTAGAAAAGGCTCAATAATACATTGGACAGATTCTCAACGCACTGATTTCTTCCCTTTGTGCTGCTAAGTTTCGAAAGTGTCCGCAGATACCGGAGGGCTGCACGCTATGTCTCAGTGATGCATCAAGCGCTTCATTCACACACCGGCTGAGCAGACGCGATGTGCATCGCTCCGTAAAATGATTCTCACAATGAGTTTCTGTTCTCTCATCCTTCCAACTGAGTTTACTCTTCCGAGGGGAATACTTTCAGTGCTACGAATACTTTGTAAAGCCTGGCTCATTGTGGTCAAAGTAGTTGATTAAATAAATAAAAGTGAAACTGACAGGCGCAATATGGATTGTCATTAACAAAAATGTATTTAGCCTAATATAGGCTACTCTGAAACTGTGAATATTTCACTGTAATTTTATTTATATTAATATTTTATTTAGCAGACCAGTTTGCGTTCTGGGCTGAAGCATATAAGTGCACCTTGTTTTAAACTTCACCTCAAATCTTCTTGTTTATTTTGTAGATAACTGACCAACAACAAATACATTAAAATTAAGATAAATTATACCAAACGAAATTCGTTGAAAAAAGATTTTTTTTTAGACAAAAATAGATGAACAATGAACACAACTGTGCGGATGGATGATTTACTTCGCTCCATGGAAAATAAGGATTTAATTAATGCTCCACTGTAATTGTTGTATCACAAACCTGTCATATATTTGCTACATGTTTAATATAAGTCATTATTTCAAAGATTATGTCTTGAGCATCTGATTTTTTCTCTGTGTTGATGTGCTTTCATTTTCTCCATCTCACTCACGGTGAGTTTAGGCGAGAGAATGTTTAGTAGGTAAAACTGGCCTCAGACAGTTTAGTTTAGTCTGCGTCAAACCTGCAGGAAAATATCAGGCTTTGCTAAAAGGCTGGTTATTTTACCAACGATTAGGGTCAATAGTGGTAGCCTATTACAGATTTCAAAGAAAAATCTTAATATTAATAAAGGAAACATAAGCTGGACCACAACAGATCATATCAATGTCATAACGAATGCTCAAATAATGTAGCCTAGTTTACAGCAAGCATCATGTTTTTAGTTAGATTGTGTGTCTCTCATATACAGTAGGCCTATAGGTCTGTTATTTTTACTAAAGAAGATATATTATTTGAGTTTATCACCAGAACTATAGAAACTGTATTATGTTTAAAAAAAAAAAAATCGATCGGATCTGTATCGATTAATACTCAGAATTTTGGTATCGGATCGGATCCAAAAAAATTGGTATCGGTGCATCCCTACTAATTTACTAACTATTAATTAGTAGCAATTAACAGCAAATTCATCATTTGAGCTAAAAGCCTTAGTTAATAATTTGTTAATACTGATAATTGTACCTTAAAGGGGACATAAAGTGTGTAGGGACATCAGCAAGTCCAAGTGTGTAATTGTGTGTAATCCTAATTGTGCCTAACTGTGCGCTTTTCAAAAGACGGCGGAGCTTCAAATGCCTATGTGCCAGCATAGTGGCAGATTAAAAAACAAGACTAATGTCATATGCTAATGAGGGAGAGATCATCACTACTAGGCGGGGCTTTCCCCCTCTGATTAAACGTACAAAGGAAGAATGTCAATCAAAGTGTTTCTGCATTACATATGATTACAATTTTCCAGTAGTAGTCAGTAATTTGTAATCTATTACTTTTTAAAAGTAACTTACCCAACACTGCTGTTTACATGGTAGACTCTTAATCAGAATATTGACTTAATCATATTAAAATCGGAGTATTGGTGTCCATGTAAATGTACTCTTACGTAAAATTGTAATGAAATGCACACTTTGTGACCATAAAGTGCCTTTCAAAAACATTAAAAAAGCCTTTATTTTTCCAAACTCTTGACCGGTGCTGTATGTGCCGCCTGTGTCTTGATCTTATGCCCTGCTTCTCAAGACAATACCATGTTTCTGAAACAACTGAAAGTCAGCACTCTTCTGTTCACCACAGTCTGATAAATGCTTTTGACAGAATGAGGCAATGTTTACCATTTGCCTTTCTCATTTTATAAACCGAGCTGACAGGAGAAACAAGGGACATAACTCATATATATCCTTTCCAAACAGCCTTAAACATGCTTTGCTTTCTCTCTTTTTACCTCCGCAGGCATTCGACTACGAGCAAAAGAAGTTATTGGCGACCAAAGGTATGCGATCGACCAATCAAAGCACAGTTAAATCTATATACCGAGTCTCCCACCAATCTATATTGTTAGAAATGGTTCATCTGGTGGGCGGTTTGGGGGAATTGGAAACCGTTCTGTTTAGTCTAGAGCGCCAGCAATGAACAAAGCAGATCTACAGTGTCTTCAATGTCTGGCAGCGATTCAGGGTGTCATTAAAGTGCCGTTTCACATTTACGGTAAAAATACTCTGCCTCATAAAGCTTCTCCACACCTCGCGTCCACTGTCCAGCGTTTCTACTGTAAACTATGGGCCTGAGAATGAGGAATGCACCCGGTGTTGACGCATATCTTGTTCTCGAACTGTAAACTGGTCTTTTTTAATGATTTATGTTGGAACGATGCTGCAATGTGGCACACTGTTTTATTGTAAAACACAGGGTTTAGGGGGATTTAACAGAAAGCTGGGGAATTCGGTGTCAAATTCTTGATCAGCTAATTATAATCTGTGGGTTGTACATCTTACAAAAAATGCTACTTAAATGTATAATATAATATAATATAATATAATATATCCATAATTATTTTTTTTTATTTTTTTTTTAAAAAAAAAGCTTAAATAGTTTAAATAATTTTTACTTAATTTAATACAGTAAACAGTTTTATATTAGTTTTAGACAACACAATATCAGTTATCAGTAATATCATTTACTGTAAGAAATTAATATTTGGTGAAATTCTTAACCCTGATTTTCATTCACAACTCACAACAAATGAAAACGTTAATTAAAACATTTTTTTTAAATAAAATACCCATAATGGTGGTGTCGTTTAATGCAATGATGATATGTTAAAAAAGGGATTTTCATGAATTATTCTCCTTAAAAATTTTCCTACATACACACAAAAACATTCTCTTTATACATAAACCCCTCTATATGTATATAATTTCATAATAAGGAAAATAATTGTCATATATGTGACCCTAGACCACAAAACTGGTCTGTTGCATGGATATATTGTTGGCAATAGCCAAAAATACATTAAATGGGTTAAAAAAAAAAGGTAATTTTCTTCATTAGAAAAAATTATTAGAATATTAAGTAAAGATATTTTGTAAATTTCCTACTGTAAATAAAGTATATCAAAACGCTGAAATATTTTATTGAGGTATACAATGTCTTGGTAGTTTTTGCAGTGTTCCACTAATGTAACAATAACATACCATATTATAAATATAGAGACCAGAGTTTATATATTCTATCACTATGGAATACTGGACTTAAGATCCATTTAAAAAAAAAAACATGAATCTATAAACGTGATATAATGTCACCCTTTTTTTTCTTTTTTCTTTTTTTAAGTAATATGTATTCATAAGAGCTTAATTTGGACAACTTTAAAGTACATTTTCTCAATAATTTGATTGATTTGAACCATCAGATTTGTGATGTTAAAATAATTGTATCTCAGCCAAATAATGTCCATTCCAAAAATGCATCAAAGAAAGATTGATTTTTTTCAGCTTTGAGGTGATGTATGTTTATAAAATTGACACTTGTGGTTTTGTGGTCCAGGCTCACATATTACTATATATTAGATTTTCATTCAATCATTAATTTACTTAGTCCCTTTATTAATCAGGGGTCGCCACAGCGGAATGAACTGCCAACTTATCCAGCATATGTTTTACGCAGCGGATGCCCTTCCAGCTGCAACCCATCACTGGGGAACACTCTCATTCACACACATACACTACGGACAATTTAGCTTACCCAATTCACCTATAGTGCATGTATTTGGACTGTGGGGGAAACCGGAGCACCCAGAGGAAACCCAGGCCAACACGTGGAGAACATGCAAACTACACACAGAAATGCCAACTGAACCAGCGACCTTCTTGCTGTGAGGTGACAGCGCTACCCACTGCGCCGCTCTTATATTAGATTGTAGGTTTGTGGGAATTGTAGGTTTAAAATACGACAACTGCTCATGTTATTCACATGTGTGATTTTAAATAAAGTGATAGCACAGGCAGTGACCTCCTTTTAAGTTGTTTATATACACAGTATTCTGTGTTTGTCTGTACAGCCATGTTAAAGAAGCCAGTGGTGACAGAGGTCCGAACCCCGACAAACACATGGAGCGGCCTGGGCTTCTCAAAGTCTATGCCTGCAGAAACCATTAAGGAGTTGCGCAGGGCCAACCACGTGTCTTATAAACCCACCATGTCAACTACATATGAGGTAAACTCAACAGATGAGCAGATCACATGACTCCCATGAATTGATGACTATAGCTTATTCGGTGCATTAATTGTGTAAAGTATGTTGTTCTCGTTGATGTTAATTAGCTTTAGCAATACCTATCTGCTTATTACTCTACCCAAGCCCACTAGAAAAACATGCTTCTACCAATATTTTTGCAAAAATCCAAAAATGTACCTGTATTTGCTGTAGTTTTCAGCTACAATGGACACAAGAGGCAGAAAAAACACAATTTGTTTTCTTTCTTTTTCAGACAGATCAATCAATGAAGACTTTTGGGTCCATATTAATAATAATAATAATGAATAAACAAACAATACTATTAATAATAAAATATAATAATAACAATACTATTCATTAAACATTAATAATATGATTATTATGATTATTATTAATAATAATAATAATAAAACATAATATTAATAATAAAAATTATATATATAATGTTAATAATAATAATATAATTCTAATAATTATAACAAAAATATTATTAATAAAACATTATTATTTTATTATTATGATTAATAATAATAATAATAATGATAATAATAATAATAATAATAAATATTAAAAAAATGATAATAATAACAATAATATTATTCATAAAACATTAGTGTTATTGTTATTATTATTAATAATAATAATAATAAATTAATAATAAATTAAAACTAATATTAATAAAAAATAGTAATAACCGGAAATCGAAGCAAACCCACGCCAACACGGGGAGAACATGCAAACTCCACACAGAAATGTCAACTGACCCAGCCGAGGCTCGAACCAGCGACCTTCTTGCTGTGAGGCGATTGTGCTACCCACTGTGCCACCGTGCTGCCCCATTATTATTATTATTATTGTTGTTGTTGTTGTTAATAATAGTAATAATTATAATATAATTATAATAATTAAAACAAAAATATTATTCATAAAACATTATTATTATTTTTATGATTATTATTATTATTATTATTATTATTAATAGTACTACTACTAATAATAATACATAATATGAATAATAAAAATGATAATAACAATAATATTATTCATAAAACATTGTTGTTATTGATGAGGATATTATAATTAATCATTATAATAATAACAGTAATATTATTCATAAAACATGATGATTATTATTATTATTATTATTATTATTATTATGTCATCTGATTAAATAGTTTTCATATCACAATATAATTCAGTCATTCATTCATTTTCCTCGGCTTAGTCCCTTTATTCATCAGAGGTCGCCACAGTGGAATGAACCATCAACTTATCCAGCATATGTTTTACACAGCGGATGCCCTTCCAGCTGCAACCCAGTACTGGGAAAATCACAATATAATATTGTAGAAAAATAATATTGCAATGTCAGTTTTTTTTATCTAAATCATACAGCACAGTGTGGAATAAACACAAGTACAGTATGATGAATGATATGGTTGTGTTTTCTTAGGGGTCACCTCTCGCCCTGTCTCGCTCCAGCAGTAGAGAGGGGATGGCGAGCGGCAGTGATTCGGATAACTGGAGGGAAAGGAATGGGAGCGGGCTCCCAACACACAGCGACTTCCCCTCTCCCATTAGCCCCAAAAGAAAGCAGAACAAAACAGGTGAGCTCTTCTGCCAGTATGACTGATCTGTTTGTTTTTACCTTTGCTTTCTAATAACATAAGACATGTACTTTAATTACATGTGATTAAATAAAAATACAAAATATAAGTATGTTAGTGATTTTAAGGAGATTAAATATTTCAAAAGTGACAGAAAGCAATACATATGCAGCTCTATGAACAAACGCTAATTATGTAGTGTATGAGTGTGAGTGTGTGTGATTTCAGTTCGTTCAGAAAACTCCCCGTGTTCGCGTGGGTTTCCTCTGGGTGCTCCGGTTTCTCCCACAGTCCAAAGACATGCGCTATAGGTGAATTGAATAAACTAAATTGGCCGTAGTGTATGTGTGAGAATGAGTGTGTATGGATGTTTCTCAGTACTGGGTTGCAGCTGGAAGGCCATCCGCTGTGTAAAACATATGCTGGATAAGTTGGCGGTTCATTCCGCTGTGGCGACCGAATGGAAAATGAAACACAAGGAAAATTAATGAATGAATGTCTTAACATTAATGTCTTAATGTTGTTAATTTATATATATGAGGAATCCAAAAGTAATCAGATGACATTACTTTTATATTAAAGTGCTTGGATTAAGTTGCTGAATACATTTTATAACAACAATAATTTGTAACTGTATGGGAATACATTTTAAAAGTAACCCTTCCCAATCCTGTGCATGTACGTTAAATGTATATTAAATAACATTATAGTTTAAATTGAACTTAAATTGCATACAAAATTTGAGTCAACAATGTAATCTTCTTTAAATCACAACAATAAAATATAAAATCTACATTTTAATTGGCACTTTTTAAAAAAAGTCTACTTTAGGGTGCACTCACACTATGCTATCCTAACCATGCTTGGGTGCGTTTCCCGGTTCGTGTGAGTGCTCCAAATCGGGCCCAGGCGCAGTTCAGTTGGCCGGCCCAGGCCCAGTTGGAAGAGGTGTGCCAGAGCACGGTTCGGTTGGGCTTTGGTGTGGTACGCTTGTAGTGTGAGCGCAAAACGTGCCTGACAGCACGAAACTGAAGACACAATGTCAGTTTTAAGGGACTGTTTCACATGGATTTATTAATCATTCTTACTTTTCAATGAACACGAACTGTCATAGTTTATTAAAGATACAAACCCCTCGCTGCACGTCAGCTGCACCTTCAACAAACCTCCTAATACCTGCAGCACGATGACTTTTATGAACGTCAAAACTTGTGGATCTGTTCGGCTATTACACCCCAAGTCTAGGGGAAAACAACATGGGCATAATAAACGAAAAAAAAAAGTGTTGTGGGTGGTGGATTTCCCAAACAAAAAAAAAAAAAGCTTAATACAAAAGATCCCCTTCGGTCGACAACCAAACTCGGACACTCAGTTGAGAGTAATTGAATAGATTTATTATAGAAAAATAACAGTTTAAATGAGCATCTCTTCAGGGTGGCCACAGGCCAAAATAACAAACAAAATAATCTACAAAGTAAATGAACTAAATTACCTATAAACATTTAAAGAAAAATACAGGAAGCTTACCTTCCTCCCTAAACATAAAAGTAGAAAATAATCAAATAAATAGGCAGGCCACCCCTACAAGCTCAAACTCTCAAAAAGTTGTAAGCATACAGCACATGAACAGTTGTACAAGACTTAAAGGTTGGTCATCGGCCGGAGGGTTAGGGAAAATCCAGGAGCTCTCCACTCCCAGCAACCGTCGCACCACAAATGAGCTCCCTGAACCCTGCCGGAAGTTCCTTTTTATAGGCCTCCGTGACCAGCAGCCAATCAGAGCTCGGATCACGTTAGAATGGGAGCCTATGGAATAACGGAAAACAACACAAGAAGGCGGGACAAAGAAAAAGACACATACAATACGCAACAGCAAAAAATAAATAAATAAACTTTAAAAATGCTACAAAACGATATAATTAAAGCTATTTCCACAGTGCTGAGTGAGAGCGCTTCTCTTTCTGAACAGTCGCATCATCGATGATGTAAGCGTGCTCCGGCTCGGAAGGTAAAGATGCAGTGTGAGTGCAGGCCGTCGGGGGAGAGGGGAGGGGGGAAAATCTTCTGCACGGTTCAAGGCAACTGTGTGAGTACGCCCTAAGTGTGTTAGGAAACGGTCATGAAAGTCTGCTCTCTATAAGTACACTTAAGTGGCCTTTTTATTTTATTAATATTATATTATTAAATGCACCATTTTAAAATTGTACATTTAAGATTTAATATAAACCACAAGTGCACACACTCAAAAACAAAAAGATGTTTGCTGTTTGTTCAAACTTCTTTACAATGAGAACACAATTCTTGAGGTTTTTTTGGGACAACTTAAATTTTTTATGTTCAATCCACTTAAAATAACGTAAATACTTCATGTCATCCCAACACAAATCGATTGTGTGGAACCCAGCATTTTTTATAGTGCATGCAATATAGCAAACTTTGTCTTTGTTTATGTGTAAAGCCTTAAAATGCTCTTTAGTTAGCCAGCTCACAATATTTAAGTGTGCTATTTGGTATACTGAAGAACACAGATCATTTGTTCGTTGTGTATTTTGGATTAGAGCACTACCTAAGCAGCAGCAACTACATGGACTGCATCTCATCGGTGACGGGAACGAATGGCTGTAACCTCAGCACGTCTTTCAAAGGATCTGATCTGCCGGAGCTCTTCAGTAAACTCGGCCTGGGGAAATATACTGACGTCTTCCAGCAGCAGGAGGTACAGACAGCCGATGAGATCTACTCTATTACTGATGCTGTTTGATATGAGAGAGCAAAATGAGTTTTAGATTATTTCTGTCACCAGGAGGTTTCTTTAATGTCTCATGCATTTCAACGCTCAGGCTGTTTAAGCTTCATGACTGCAGAAAACATGTCGAAAAGCACTTCATAAATGTTTATTTTGCATGTATATATATGTCCCTTCATCATATAAAGTGCTCAATATAATGTAAATGAGTACACCCCTTTTAAAAAATTAATATTTTTATACATTTCTCAGTGAATATGGACAATATATAAATTGGTGCATTTTAATAAATCGGTTTATTGAACGCTTATATTCATTAAAATAAGAGTGTGGTCACTTAACATCTTTAGGATAAGGAAACTAATTCATTTAAGTTGCAAAAAATACAAATGATGACCTACAAATAAACTAAATGTATTTTTTAAATACTACTGGGCTGTTGAATGCTTGATTCTGATTGGCTGATGAGCATTCTAACGGGTCGTTCACACAGTATGTGTTTTTCCATTCCAATGCACTACTTTTCCATAGACTCTTTTCACAAGACATGTCAACGTTCATCAGCATCTCAAATTCTCAAGAGTTTTTAATATTTAGGTTTAAATGTATGTTAATTTAGAAAGCTACAGTATACTTCGCATTATATCATCCTTGCATCAAAGGGCAAAACACATTTGCGAGGCATTTCTAATGCAGTAGGAAAGGATGTGATATTGTTCTCTCTTCTCGCTGATGTCACGCATCTCGCATCATTTTTTCCCTTATTTTGAAGGTCGTGAAAACACTATCATGTTTTTGTTTTGTTATTTAAGCAAAGCGCTGTTCCACATGTTTTTAGAGTTGTAAACATTGTTTTCTATGAGTTTACGCACACCAGCATCACCACTCAGCATCTGTTCGCTTTTCTTAGCAGTGTATAGAAAATAATGTAAAGACGGATCGCTTTAGTTGTGCACTGAAAAAACTCTTAAGATTTACTTTTAAAAAAATTCTTGTAACAATTTGCACGAACAAATTTCAAGTGAATTTTACTATATTATATCAGGTACAATAAACTTGTCAATATCATGTAAAATTTACTTAATGTTTAACCTAACACTCCTGAATTAATTCAATGAAAGTTAATTGATTATCTTTAATTTTGAGTCTATATTTTTTTTAAAGAATCAAGTAATGTCAAGTTTTTGTTTTAGCAAAAAGAACATTGCTTTTATCAATTTTTAATAAATCTTGTTAGTTGCAAATTAGTACATTTGGTGTAATTTTGTTTAATTAAGACATTTCCACTGACTTGAAATGTGTTTATTTCACTTTATTTTAAGCAAATTGAACCGAAGAGCAAATTAACTTTAAAAATGCTTCCGGATCTCAGAGCTAGCGTTAGCACAGCTATGGCTCCCTAATGAAGATTAAACTCTAACAAGTCTTTCTCTTGAATTTAAACACATACAATTGTTTTTGTTTTCAAAATATTCTCCTCCTAATTCAGTCTCTTCCAAAGCATGCTGAAACTACACATCCCTAACGACATATCCATTATTAAAATATACTTAATATTACTAGGATTGCAACTATTAGAAAATATTTAAATATTAAAGTAAATGAGTATTAATGGTTAACTCTTTGAACTCATTTAATTTATTACATGAAGTAAATATGTAAATATTAAATATTTACTTAGAAAATTCTAGATATCCTTGACACTTAATATTACAATTTAAAATTATTAGAGTAAATTTATTAGATTTTACTACACCAAAAAGTAATTTCTTTCAGTGTGGTAAGAATAATACAAAAGGAGTAATTCACTATGGTCCTATATTTAACTATAAAATAATACACCGCCGAGGAGTAACGGTCACTCCACGGCCCATCCTTTATTATTCCTTAATTACTCCTTTACATTTTCGCAACATATTCATTGGAATGTACTCATTTTTGCATCATGATCTTAAGTAATTGTAGCAGATTAGTTCCAGTTTTGGCTTTGGTACAGCCTAATCAAATGTAAAACCAATAAACCAGATTGACACAAATATCTTATTGTATAGCAGTTATTGTATCTTATTGTATCAGTTATATCTTATCTTATTGTATCAGTTCAAAAGAGAGATGGGTGATTTTATGTACTCATTAATAACTCAAAATATGTACTCATTAATGGCGGTCACTGCACAAATATTATATACCATTACAGTCATGCAATAATTCTGAATGACCAATTATAATTTTACAATGTACGGCTTTTATTAAAAGGAATGCTCCAGAAATGGCTGTATTTTCTGTGCAGAGTGTCAGTTTGACAGCTCTGTCTTACTTGTGCATTCACTGTGAAACTGGCCTGAGGTTACAATGACGCAACTTCCAGCACACAACTGAAACCCTCAGAACAGCCAATAGATAGTTCTGCGAATCACGGCATTCACAATATTCCGAGTCCTGTATTTCAAGACGCCAGTGATAACATTGTGGCCTCGAAACATTTGGTTCTGGCTTTTATCTTGTAAACGTATCTTCAGACTGAAAGAAATAAAGCAGCGGCACAGTGGTCAGTGCACATACAGTTGAAGTCAGAATTATTAGCCCCCCTGTATTTTGTTTTTCCCCAATTTCTGTTTAACGGAAAGATTTTTTTCAACACATTTCTAAACATAATAGTTTTAATAACTAATTTCTAATAGCTGATTTCTTGTATCTTTGCCATGATGACAGTACATAATATTTTACTAGATATTTTTCAAGATATTAGTATTCAGCTTAAAGTGTAATTTAAAGGCTTAACTAGGTTAAGTAGGTAAGTTAGGGTAATTAGCAAATCATTGTATAATGATGGTTTGTTCTGTAGGCAATTGAAAAAAAATCTTGCTTAAGGGGGATAATAATATTGACCTTATAATGGTTTTTAAAAAAATTCAAAACTGCTTTTATTCTAGCCGACTTTCTCCAGAAGAAAAAATATTATTGGAAATACTGTGAAAAATTCCTTGCTCTGTTAAATGTCATTTGGGAAATATTTGAAAAAGAAAAGAAAATTCACAGGAGGGCTAATAATTTTGACATCAACTGTACACTGTAGATCTGATTCTAACACATGTGGTCCCATTTTTTTACCCTTTCTCTAAAAAAAATCCAAACTAAAAACACAATTTCTGTTTGTCAGATTGACCTTCAGACGTTCCTCACGCTGACTGATCAGGACCTGAAAGAGCTCGGCATCACTACATTCGGAGCACGCAGGAAAATGCTGCTGGCCATCTCAGGTCAGTTTCCTCCCATACAAACAAACTAGGGCTGTCACAATATTATTAGTAATGTTCCACAATTCTCTGCATATCTTTTCTTCATCCCACCACAAAAATGTTAAAAATAAATAGAATAATAGAATAAAAAATCATAAAATTTTAGAAACATTCATTCAGTCATTTAAACACAACATAAAAACTGGCAGGCAATTCATATTTTTATTAATTGACAATAACTGACAGTGATAATTAACAACTTATTTTAATAATTTTGATAATTTATTATTAACTTGAATGCATCCAGCCAAATTCCATCCATCCATACATCATACAACATTAAAACTCTAGCAATTAATTAGAAAATAAACCAACTTATTTTAATAATTTGGATTATTGGAATAATTTATTATTAACTTAATGCAATTTTCATTCCATCCCATCCATTCATTCCTTCATACAACATTTAAAGTCATGCAATTAATTATTTTATTAATTAAAAGTAATTAACAGTGATAAGGAAAAATGAGGTAAATTGCAACTGATTTGTTATTGATGTGGTTGTTTGATTTAATATTACAAAAATACATGTTTTATAATATTATATAAATGTGTTTTTGTTTATAAATTATTAATTGTATAATTTGTTAGTTTATCATTTATATTTAGTTTATAATGTTGGTAAATAAATGTATAATTTATTATTGGAATAATTTATTATTAACTTGAATGCAATTTTCATCCATTCATTAATTTATTCACTCAATCAAACAGAACATCAAAACTGGGATAGTTAAATTAAATAGTTAAATAAGATTATAAATAGTTTAAAAAGATTAATCAACAGTAATTTACAGTGATGAACAAAGTAGTAGATTACAAATTATTTGTTATTGATGTGGTTGTTGGATTAATACGACAATAATAAACATTGTTTCATAATAGTATACATTATTATTGGAATAACTGATTATTAACTTGAATACAATTTTCAGATAGATCTCATTTTGCATTAGTTAAAAAAATTAAAAGTCTAAAATGACTGGTGGTTGACAGTTCAGTTGATCCTAATGTAAACAAACAAATAAATACATATGCTTATTAAAGTTTATAAAATATAATATATTTTATTGTATAATATAATATATTATAATATGTTGTTATTTACTTAGAAAAATACATTTAATTAGATTAAAACTGGCTAAATTCTAACAGTCAAGTATTTCTCATTAAAAATAAACAAACACAATTCTGATCCTAATGCACAGATCTTTACTAGTAACCAGGGGGGAAAAAATGTGTATTTGCTTTATCACAGGCTGAATCTGCAGAGATTTCAATGTAGAGGCAACAACTGCACTCTATGTTGCTCCTTTGTGTGGATCATAATTAATCATAACATTGCATTATCTTGGGTAGTTGGTGATTTAAAATTGATTGTATAATTTCAAGATATGAAGTGAGAAAAAAAAAAAAAATCTGACTTTGTGAAATTATGCTTAAAAAAAAAAAAACTAGTACAGATCTAAAGCTGTAGACATGCTGGTTAAAATTACAAATGTATTCTCTACTAGCAGGTGGCGCCTATAAAACTGCAGGAGTAACAGCGTTTGCTTGGTTACAGCTGTAAGTGGCTGCTCTTGTCATATTTATTATGCATTATACCAAATGCTATAGGGACTTATTCTACACAGAAAATACCTTCTAAAATATGTTTCACTCACACAGTGCTCAGCATATACAAGTACACCCCTCACAAATCTATCTTTTAAATTCATATTTTTAATAGGAAGCCATACAATATTATATTTGTGCGTATACATTAGATTAGTCAGTACTGAAGCCAAATCTGGAGCTTATCTAACAAAATAACTTACGATAACGGTCCAAAAACTAGTACACCCAAATGTATATGTTATAGAAAAATATTAAATACAAATTTAAAAGGAAAAATCAAGAGAAGCAAAATAATTTTGTTGAAATTTTGTAGGTTATATATATATATTTTTTGCAACATTTTGCTTGAATTTAATTGTATTATCTTTCAATTTCTAAATATGTTCGGTGACTAAAATATTATTTTAATAAATAAATCTGTTTAATAAATCTGTTTTGTTTAAATGCACCAAAATACGTTGACTATTTTCACTGAGAAATGGATAAAAATATTCATTTTCAAAATGGGGTGTACTCAATTATGCTGAGCACTGTATACCCACACAACAATATTCAGGATTTCAATATTTCACTGAACAGTGCATGTGCTGGTGAGGTTTTCAAACAGCCTATTAACTTACTATAATCAAGACATAAAATTAAATTAACAGATGCACTGTTGATACACTGAATGAAGCTTGTTAATTATAGATTAATTAAAACAGGCCAAACACACAAATATGATCCGTACAGTATCCAATACTGAAAGTATTTAGGGAATGGCGGAAGAATTAAACAAATGAAGGTTTAATTTAAAATTTGGTAAAATGACTATTAATGACCCCAAAATGTTGAAAACGTGCACCCTATACTGACACAGAGGAGAACAAACCATTGAATTAAGTCGTCATTTTTGTTTTTTTGTGCACATTAGTATTCTTGTAGCTTGATAATATTCAGATTGAACCACTGAAGGCCCCCAGAATCTGTTCTGAGGATGATTTTTTGGGGTATTTTTCTGGACTGGACTGGATTTGTTGGGACTGTTGCAGTCTATGGAGGATGAGGGAGCTCTTCGATTTCATCTAAAATATCTTACTCTTTACACTAATACTGTTCAATAAATGTTCAATTGACTGTTCAAGCAGCATTTGGCGAGTCAAACAGTCCTCAGGTATCAAACTCATTACCACCTCTATGGCTGCTATTGTTACATTTCTTTAAGGAAGTTTAATATTAACCAATAACAGAGCATTGACTGTGTTAACAAATGGACACAACATGCCATGCAAGAAATTCCCTTCTAATAGCTTGGAGTAATTTGGACAGCTGCATGGTTTGGGGATTACGATTATGATTTATGGAGGTGTCAGAAATGCAATTAGATTTGGCTTTCCACTTACATAACCGGCCAGGGTTGACCGACTGTCCATATCCCCAGCATGACGCCGAGTGGAAGTGACAAGTTGGCCATTAAACATCTAGAACATCTGTGACATATTTTGGACCACCCACTGCTCGATAACCATAATGAGTTCCTGCAGTCTGGCAAGGAGATTTACTAAAAAATGAAAACATTGTTCCTGTTTTATCAGCCCCTGTGGTTGGAGTATAAAGAACAATGCCTGAGGTTGAGGTAACCCATTCATTGTTGTTAAATTATGGTGCGATGGGAAGACAAAATGTGGAAGTACAAGATGAAGGAATGACCACAGATCTGTGTTTATTTCTCTGACTGACCTCACACACCAAAATGCAATTGTGCTGTATTCCTGGCTGATGCAAGTTGGTCCCAGTGAGAGAAATGTCCTCCTTTGCTTTTGTCCACTACAGCTACACTCACCGGTCACTTTATTAGGTACACCTGTCAACTGCTCGTTAGTGCAAATTTCTAATCAGCCAATCACATGGCAGCAACTCAATGCATTTACAGAGAATGGTCCGAAAAAGAGAAAATATCCAGTGAGCGGCAGTTCTGTGGGCGCAAATGCCTTGTTGATGCCAGAGGTCAGAGGAGAATGGCCAGACTGGTTCGAGCTGATAGAAAGGCAACAGTAACTCAAATAACCACTCGTTACAACCGAGGTATGCAGAAGAGCATCTCTGAACACACAACACGTCGAACCTTGAGGCGGATGGGCTACAGCACCAGAAAACCACACCGGGTGTCACTCCTGTCAGCTAAGAACAGGAAACTGAGGCTACAATTTGCACAGGCTAGATAGATAGCAAAAATGTTGCCTGGTCTGATGAGCAATCATGGCAAAGATTAAAGAAATTGGTTATTAGAAATTAGTTATAAAAACTATTATGTTTAGAAATGTGTTGACAAAATATTCTTTCCCTTAAACAGAAATTGGGGAAAAAATATACAGGGGGGCCAATAACTCTGACCATATATATATATATATATATATATATATATATATATATATAAATACAATGCATAGACTGTGAGCTGTCAAAATCCTATAGTGGGCTGTCAACACAGGCCATATTTTAAGGCAGCATACCTTATTTTCACAATTTTTTTATTTTATGTGGCAAGATAAGTGAACAAATATTGATTAGTTGTCAATTCAAGTGATTTTCAAGTTGTCAATTATAAGTGATTAATAATTCATTTTAATTGAAAATACGCTATATTTCCTGATATTTGTTTGACCGTTTTTTTGAGGTGAGTTACATTTTCTCAAAGCAAACCTGTTGAGTTTTGTTTCTGAATGAATGTATCAAGTGAGCCAATAATTCAATTATCCATTCATATAGACAGTCACTTGGTTGGTGGGTTTCTAAATGAATCTCCTATTTTAAATCAATCATTTGAATCAATGGTTTTTCATCATTAAATAAGGGACCATCACCTCATGGCGCTTTTAATGTAATATTGTTTTTATTATTTAGGTTATTTATTAGGTCTAAAACAGTTAAGTTACGTCATGAAAAAAAATAATAATAATATACAGTTAAAGTCAGAATTATTAGCCCTTCTGAATTATTAGCCCCCTGTATATTTTTCCCCCAATTTCTGTTTAACGGAAAAAATATTTTTTTTTACACATTTCTAAACATAATAGTTTTAATAACTACTTTCTAATAACTGATTTCTTTTATCTTTGCCATGATGACAGTACATAATATTTGACTAGACATTTTTCAAGATACTAGTATTCAGCTTAAAGTGAGATTTAAAGACTTAACTAGGTTAATTAGGTTAACTAGGCAAGTTGGGGTAAATAGGCAAGTCATTGTGCAACTATGTAAAAATTGCATTATTCATCTGTGCATGTTTTTTTTTATGTTTTGACTTCATAATGTTGAATCAAAATGTCACAACTGGTGGCCTATGCAGAAATACTCCAATTATTTATGTTTGCTAAAGCTGCCTCTACTTTTAATTGCAACTCCCACATCCAATCAACAACCAATGCACACAACCAATTCCCAACCCTACACATTTTCTTTTCTTTTTTTTTATAATATATTTTTGGGGGGTTTTACAGACAGGAAAGTGAGGGGAACAGAGAGATGGGAAGGTTCAGCAAAGACCTAGAAGCGGGAATCGAACTCGGTTCGCCGTGTGCACTTCAGTGCTATGTGGTGACGCACTAACCACTATGCTATTGGTGCTGACAATTTTTTTTTTCTGATAATCTGTCACACTTAGGGTCTTATTTTAACAATTCAAGCACTTCGTCAAAAGTGCATGGTGCAAACGCACTTAAAGCTTATTTATTACTCTGTGTCGAGTGATCGGCCACAGCGCCTGCCTTGCGCGTAGTTGTGCATTCACACATCTGCGTGCTGTTTGTGTTGCACTGGTTTTTATGTTCCTCTGTGTCGAGTTTCTTTGCGAGTGTTTTGTTTTTTATGAACGCTACAAGTAGCTCAAACTTGCTCATTCAGAGGCGGGAACCAGCGGACGTGCAACAACTTTAATCATAAGGTAAACATAAAACAAACGTTTCCAATTGGAGTTCCTTCACAGGACTCAACACTTGTAAACAATCGCTCCATCGGACTCGCGGCTCTCAGCACCGGCCACGCTCGTCACCACTACCAAATCGACCAACCACAGAGCTTGCGCTACGCGTCATTGCTACGTGTAGTTACATTTTTTGAGAGGTGCGCGTCAGCATCGGTGTCAGCCACGGCGAGGGCTATGTGAAGGCTGCGCCGGACCATACACGTGCACTTGACACAGAAGTATAAATCAGCCTTCAGGGCAAGTCCGAATCTATTTTTGCTAGATCACTTTTGCATCTACAGGACAAGATCATGCAATATTTTAATACACTGTAATTCCTTCATTTTAAAAATTTGGTGTGTCCATGTGTTGCTGTGTGTATAATAGGGCCCTTTATCTTAATGTTCATTACAGTGCAAAAGAAAAGTGACTTCTTCAGCTCATCATGTCTTTCTCATTCATGTATACAGTGTAAACAATGAATATTCAAGCGTTTCTCTTGTTTTGACAGAGCTGAACAAGAACCGAAGGAAACTCTTTGAGCCGCCCAACATCCGCTCTTCATTCCTGGAAGGAGGCGCCAGTGGTCGACTGCCACGCCAGTTCCACACAGACATTGCCAGTGTGAGCGGGCGCTGGTGAGCCCATGCCCAAATCCCCCATTCCTAACTCCAACCTGACATATAATACTGGACCAAAAACCTGGACCTTCTGAAACTGTGCCAAATAAACCAAGTCCATGGAACAGAGGTTAAGGGTCAAAGAACGGTGTTGAATATTATATGCAGTATGGTACATTACGCATTATGGTACTCGTATAACAATGAAGGAAACGTTGTGAAGGATCATTGGAGCTCCTGCACTGTGCTTGCATATGGAGCAGGCGGACTTTTATTTATATGCTCGTCTTAGGCTTCATCGTACTAATTCTTTGCACTTTAAACATTTGCTAAATACTTCGTCCATGAACAGATTCCCCTGACTAGACATTCGTGGATATTACTTAAAGCACTTAAACGGATATCAAGCCAAAGTGTTCTGTGCAAATGATCTCATAGGGAATCTTATCTTATGCCACAGCCATAACACAGTGAAATCACAAGCCTTATCATCAGAGAATATCTAATTAGACACAAATGAAATGTAAGTGTATGTCTATCCCTCAAAGGGATTCAGGTCATGCTAAATATACCATCTACCCTGACTCATGTCCACATTATTATATATTGTATATAATATATATCGGAGCCTATAAATGACTTACTCTTGGTTTATCGTCAAAAAATGAAAATTCTGTCAGCATTCGCAGTATGACTTCTGATCTTTTTTTGAAATATTACAGAAGATATTTTGAAGAACACTTCAGACGTCTCTTGTATGGCTAGTTTTAGCCATACAAGAGACATCAATAGATTGTGTTAGTGCCCGTTTTTCTTCTTTAGCTGCTTTTGTACTGAAAGGTCATTTTTTTCCCCCTTATTTATTCCATTAAACCCTCTGATGATGCTAGTACCATTCCAACCAGAATTTGAACCAGCATGGGAAGCAGGCACACTAACAAGGTCACTAGACCACAGCCTTTAGCATCAGTCGCTAGTGCTAACTCTCTTTGAGGCCAGGGGAATAACGTTTATCCACACAGGTCTTACTAGCAGACATCTATTGCACTCATTGCCCTAAACTTCACTGGGTCATGGCCCCAATGTTACTCTGTTTGATTCTACTCATTACCAAGATTTGGTCCCGAAGAGTGAGGTTCACCCAAACAACTCTTTACGCCTAGCCTCCATTGCACTAAGTGCCTTTTATCTCATTCCCATCAGAGTCATAGCACCAATGTAATTTTACTTGCGACCCTTCAAGTGAGATTTTAAAGAAATTTCCAGTAAGGGAGGGTTGTGTGCTAACAAGGAAGCTAAAACTGAACCAAAACATCAGCTAGTGTCCGTCTTGAGGCCAGAAGACTGAGGTTTACCCATACACCACTGCTTTAAACCATGCTCCACTCTTATTCATGGGACTAATGTAACCCCATTTGGTTCTACTTGCACCACTTCAACTGAACTGAACTAGCATTAGCAGTATGGGAGGCAGGTGCACTAATAAGGATACTTTAGTGTAAGTCACAAGGATTACACTTGTTGAAAAATATTTACACAAATTTTGTCTTATTTGTCCTCTGTTATACCAAAGTCCCTTTAAGGCAAGTCATTTCACTCAGCGGCCATCTTTGAAACTCCTCTCGGGCAGTATGTTCAGGCATTCTGTTTGATTGGGGAAACATCAAATTCTCCAAAACTGTTTGCCAAGCTTACGATTACATTACATATTTGGAATCACCAATAAAATTAAACAACAACGGTCTCATAAGTTTAGTTTCTAAATGTTCAAACCAAACAAAGACTGTGTTTTTTCAGGTTGCCCAAGCTAATGCGCATGCACACTTCAAAGGGAACGAGATCACAACACCAACCTCATTTATGGCCATTTCATCCACATTATCATCCTCTGAATAATGCCTTGTCCGATCACGCTGGTCTTCAGAAGTAATTGACAACTTGGTCTTGATGGCAAATCTCCACCCAAAATGTGGAAAAACTCTTTGTTTACAAGTTTGTGAGCGTTCGGGAAGTTGCTGTCATGTGATATGCATTTGACAGGATGGACTGTATTTCGCGTTCATTTCATACAGATTACAAAACCAGTGTAAACGCAGTGTAAGTGTAGTTTCTTCATTTAACAGTGGAGATTTTACCATTTGTTGACCACAGAAACTGTCGTAAAAACACACATCTGGTCCGAGCTTCTCCCCCAGAGAAACGTCAGTCTACAGCGATCGCTAATTGGCTCTTGTACTAGAAGGCAGGGCTTCATTCGCCATATTGACTGTTACACTTTCCCCCACTCAAAACTATATGAGTAACATGTCTTGTGTATTCTACAGTCTTTGGTTATACTGACTGCCCCAAACTCACTCCAATTAAAATGGTAAAATACAAAACAATTATTTAAAGTTGTTGACTTTAACATTGTTTTATTATTATTATTATTATTATTATTATTATTATTATTATTATTATTATTATTATTATTATTATTATTATTATTATTATTATATTATGACTTATTATTTGTTGCTAAAATTACAGAGTTTGTGGCTCAAATTGCTCACTGCAGCTGAACTTTTCTTTACAACACCAAAGGTAGTGTAGTTATTACCACACAATCCAAATGTTTAACAATAAATGTTAAAATATGTTGAAATAATATGAATAGAGTGCACTCTTAGGGCTGGTTTGCAACAGGAAGGGCATCCCTCGGTAAAACATATGCCAGAGTAATTGGTGGTTCTTTTCACCGCGTCGACCGCTGATTAAGCAGGGGCTAAGCTGAAGGAAAGTGAGTAATATGAATAGTTGGATTCAACAAAACATATTCACAGCCCACAAATGGTCTGTCTTTAACAGATTGTTAGTTATTGTTAAAATCATTTACAGTTTTTTTTACTATTGAAACCTGACTGCTCCACTCTATGGGATTCAAATTCAACATTATACCTTAATTGTATGGACAAAATATCTTGTTTCATGTCAAAGAAGTCATGCAGAATTTTCATTTTTGCATTAACCATCTCTTTAGCTGTAGGTTTTAGCCTGACCTGTCAGTAGTAGCTCTCTCAATAGAGCCTCAGTTTAGCCACTGACAGAAGTGCAAATTACAGCAGCTCCGTTTCAACCACCTTCCTGAACGCCACAGACCACAAGTCCTCACTGACCACACTCCCAAAATCAAAGCTTTCGGTGAAGCCTTGAAATTCCTCTCAAAACCCAATCGTAGCTTAATCCACAGCTTTACTCCTGCATAAAAGCCTATGGCGTCTCTTGAGCTGTAGGTTTTAAAAGTGGTTTGTTTACCTCTCTTTAGCTTTATTCATATTTTTCAGCCATTTCCAAAGCAAGTATTTCAGTTCCGACTTTATCCAAAGCTGTGAATGTTACTCTGAAGGATTGAAACCACCAAGTGCCTTTTGTCTTGCACTGACAACTTTTCCAAAGTAAATCAAAGACTATCAATCTCTCCAAGGTACAAATGTTTTACTAGGAAGTACCACTTTACAGAGTAATCTCGCAGTGCATTGCTTTTATCTTTACATGTATGGTATACATTTAGTATTTCCATTTGTACCTCATACGTGATGGAGGTACTATTTAAATTTGTATTGTATGTATTGTCATATTATGATTGTTTATAGGCTTTTTTTAAAGTAGTTTGCTTTGATCATTTGTATGTAGGGTTGTCACGATACTGGAAATCGGTACCAATCGGTACTGAAATTTTAAAAACGTCCATTTCCCGCTAACATTTGAGCGCTGTTGTTGTTGTTTTTTTATCTGCCAATTACAGAAATGACTGTAATTGGCCATGAAGGTCATCAGTTCACCAAACACACCGCTGTTTGCTGAGTGTGAACACAGATACAGGGACACTGGAGTGTTTCAAAGTCACATCGATCAGCTGGTTTGTCTATAAGCTGACATACGAGCGATCTGCTGATGAATCGCGGCTTTAAAACGCTCCAGTGTCCCTGTACCTGTGGTTACACTTAGCTGTGAGTTTGGTGAACTGATGACCTTCACGGCCAATCACAGTCATTTCTGTTGAGCACGTGAACACAATAGCAAATCAACGGTGTTCAAGAACGTGCTCAATATCACTCAAATGTTAGCGGGAAATGGACATTTTTAAAATTTCAGTATCGATTGGTACCGAATTCCAGTATCGTGCAACCCTATTGTACACACATCAGCAATCAATCTGTGTAATGGTTTGTCCTTTTTGATTCAATTGAGACAAATGAGTGAAGCAATAGCTCTCTGTGTTGCCTAAAAATTATATTAATAGTAATAATAAAATGCAACAGACTATGCAAAGAATCACTTTGCCATTTTAGGTTGAAACGTTTCAGTTCAAGCACATACGCTTTTGTACCTTGTTTTTTTTTTCAATCTAATTTTATAGACTTTGTTTTCATTAAATTGCTACTTTGGTATATCTTAGATTAGTGCCTTTTATATGCATCAGATGCTGTTTTAGTGAGAGATCAATTGTAATTCATTTGTAGAATTGTTTTGTTCTCTCCCTAATGCTGAGTTCAGACTGCACGATTTTCAAAAGTAGTCACATCACAGATGTTTTCACACTGCATGACTATCTGGAGTAGCGTTCAGTCGCTGCTGTGTTTACACTGCAAGATGGATTGGCGACAGGGGGTTTCACACTGCATGACTTTACAATAGGAAGAATCGCTGACAATTTTGTCTCGGTCCGCAAACTAAGTCTCACAACCAAACACGCAAGAAGTGACACAACGCGAGGTCACGTAGTATATCTTTATACGTAGTATATCATTATAACTACATAATGTGAAAGATGCCTTCAGTGGGGTAGAAAATCTACTCATTTTGCTTACCTGGGTTTTGAAAGCAAGTTCTTTTCGTTTTTGACCTGGTTGTGGTATTGCTCAGATGACATGTCAAACAGACACGGCTGCTCCTGCCAAATTTCCACTAGTTTTCCCTTCATTTCTTGGTTCTAAATAGACAGAAAAGAAGCCCTTTTAACTTCTCCCCTATCCTCCCGCTGGCCTGCAGATACCCATACTAGAGGATACTGTTCTCTCATTGGCTGTAGGTGATTGCCGATGTTATTTTCAATCAGAACACATTTCACAGCGTATGATTTTGAATCCCCGACAGCTCCAGATATTTAGCATGCCAAATATCTGACGGGTGTCGGCGACTCATCTGCGATTCTCTCAGATCGCGTCTTTGATAGTTCACACTGTGATTGTTACTCGCGTGAATGAGCACCGATTTGCCTGGGATTTCAGGCATTTGTCTGCGATTTCTCAAAACCTGTCGCTGAGTCAAAATCGGGGCTAAAATCATGCAGTCTGAACTCGGCATAAGAGGGGAAAAGTAAGGGACAAATTAAGTCTTAGTATTCTGACATGGCCTTTCGCATGGCCAGCATGCATTTTTGAGTATCTTTGGCCAAAGTCAAATGCGTAACCTCGGGGTTATGAGGTTACATACGTCATATGCATAAATGTACAGAGCGAGTAAAATAAAAAACGGGATATTAAAGCACATAACCAGTATTGTTCTTCCAAATGTACGTTAGTTGGCCAGTGCCTTGGGAATGACTTTTGAGATCTGTGAGCTTGGCGCAGACTTTGTAATATACTTCATTGTAATGTTCAATAATGATCCATTTGTATAATTGCCATAAATGTGGTATCGCTGAATGTTCCTTATAAGTTGAAGGTGTTATGAAAGAATAAAGCATTTCCATCTTATGTATTCCACTAGTGCTTTTGTACGATTACTTCTTCACACACTACTTCTGATATGATATGAAGAAATGGATTTGCAACACAATTGAATGGTCATGCTTGTAAGTTGCAAGTTGTTAGGATCAAAAGAAAAGCAATGTGTTTTTCCACAACTTTGTACTGACATTTTAGAATCCTCATAAAGGCATATGTCAACTTATCGTGCCTGAATTAGTCAAGGATGGACATTTCTTTTATTTTTTTATATTTCAATATTTAGGGTGTTTTCACATCTGTGGTTCGGTTCATTTGGTCCGGACCAAGGGCAACAAATGATACATTGTAGCATTTTTCTGCCGTTTTTGGGTCCTTTTCACACCACACTGATTGCTTTGGTCCGAACCAGTTGAAAAGAACCAAAATGCGGTCATGTGACAAAATCCACATCACTCATTGGCCAGATGTTATTGAACGTATTTCCTAAACTGCTTTTCGATTGGTCAGAATTAACGTGTGGGAAAATACCAATTGAACTCCCGCAAGTAAACAAACGGGCAAACACAAAATGTTGCTTTTTACTATGGAGGGACGACTGCGCTAGCTGATTGTATCCCTGGTCGTAGTATACTATATAGTTTGTATACATCACTTTAGACAAACTATACATTTCGAGAATGAAGCACGGCTGCGGCTGGAAAATGTTTTAATACATTGCAAACGGCGAAGGCGCATCGCAGGTCACTTCAGGAGGAGGCGTGAATTAATTTTGCTAAACTGCGACATGGTCATCTTCTGGAAATATTACCAACGATCCATCAGGTAATGTTTTCTCCTCTCTCTCTCTCTGTTTAAAATTGTTGGTAAAGCGCTGTCAACAAATATTTTTCCTCTACATCCCGTAATGCACAGCACATCAGACTACCGCAGCTGGATTAGTCCAAAAAGGCGTAGTACTTTTTGCGGTTGGGTCTGTTCTAGTTCGGATCATGTTCTCACCACAAATGAACCGATCCAGGGTTCGTTTGAAAGCGTACCGAGACCACCTCTTCAAGGAGGTCTCGGTATGCTTTTTTGGTACACTTTTGGTGTGCACTCGAGTGCGATTGCTACATTCACACCTGCCCAATTAAACCACATCAAGAGGGAAAACAAACTCTAGTGCGATTCAACCAAACTAAATAAGGCAGGTGTGAAAACACCCTTAAACTCAATGTCAACAAAACACACATTTGAATATTTATTTATTTAAATTATGTTTATTGCTTAAGATGTTATTTTTTAATAAAATAGAATTTGACAATTTTCCAAGTTTTAAAAAGTAAAAAAAGACATCTTAAAAAGTCAAAGAGCATTTGTGAAAAACAAAGCAGGCTGCCCCAATTATTATCCAGAAGAGTATTATACTATATTATACTACATTATATTATATCAGAATAGTATTTTTTTATATATATTATGTTATAGAGTTGAATGCTTGATTCTGATTTGTTGTTGAACATTCTAAAATGTGTACCATTTTTTTATGGAAACAGAGCTAAAGTAGTTTCAGCCAGGTTCTGACCACATTACAGTTCCATATTTCTACGCTGAATGATTTCAGTTTTTATTTCACAAACTTCAACAGTCAAAAATCACATCAAAACAATGTTGTTTTGTCACATTTTTAAATTCAGTGTGAACCAGAAGTTGCTGCAGACTTTTATTTTTGTATGATGATGCATTTACAATTAAAACTGATTATTGAGTAGGAGGCGGGGTTTATTATTTCCACTTCTCTCATCTTTTACATGCAGCAATTTATTGGCTGGAGGGGCGTGGCTAAGCATACTTCACCCAAACCGTCAAACTGAATAAGCAAATAGTCCGATTTTTGGTTATAGATTACCAAAACAAACTGCTTTTTTTTGAGTTGATTAACTTAAATAGATTTATTGTTCACCTTATGATTAACAATATGAGCTAGTAAAATAAACATTAAAATTTTTGATTTCACACAGATTTTAAGTTCTGAAACTATAAGTGATACTTATTATGTCAAAAGAATAATCGAATTTTGACCTTAATTCATGATCCCTTAAAAACAGGTCTATTAATTGATCAGCAACAAGGCCCAGATCTACCCATTTTATACATTTCATTATGGTTCTGAAGCAAGTTCCAGTTAAGTAAGGTGCAAATAGCTGTCTTGTATACAGTGCTCAGCATATATAAGTACACCCCTCACAAATCTATCTTTTAAATTCATATTTTTAATAGGAAGCTATACAATATTATATTTGTGCATATACATTAGATTAGTCAGTACTGAAGCCAAATCTGGAGCTTATTTAACAAAATAACTTACGATAATGGTCCAAAAACTAGTACACCCAAATTTATATGTTATAAAAAAATATTAAATACAAATTTTAAAGAGTAAAAAAAAAAGAGAAGCAAAAAAATTGAAAATTGACTATATTGACTGAGAAATGGATAAAAATATTCATTTTCAAAATGGGGAGTACTCAATTATGCTGAGCACTGTACATTAAGTATACATGTTTAGCAGTTTTGTAGAGCGTAAATGCAAACTGGCCTGTGGGTAAAGAGTTTTGACAGTGTCTGCACGTAATTTAAAAACAATTGTGCAATTTCAAACATGTAATCATTTAATGTACTGCGTTTCGTGCAAAAGCAAAGGAAAATGATCCACAGTTCAGCCTACATAGACTGCTGTGTCACTTACTGCGTGAAGAGCAGAAAAAGTGATCTAAGTATTAAAAAATGTGTCCCTGCAATGGCCTAATGGGCCTGACGTCTGGCAGATTTGTGTATTTAAATACGCTTCCACATTACATAATGAATAATTTTCCTCGTTAGAGCGTGAACATCTGTAAATGTCTGACGAAAGTCCATGCGGTGACGGTAGAGAGGAAAAAGACTAGCATAAAGTGTGTTTTAAGATGAACCGCACCCAGTCAGACCAAAGCTTATGAGGAGCATACTTATTACAGTATGGCACAAATATGTCAGTGATCTCAGTAAAAATCCTTTGCTTAAACCCACACACACACACAGAGGGGGACTTTGGAGAAATGGATGATCTTTTTATCTGTCTTTAAAAGCATATATGACTCCGCAAGGAACAGAACAAAGAAATATAGTCTGAAAAGTGGGTGTAGTTGTTTTGATATTTTGCTAGATGATGTTTTTTCTGGATTATCTCTGCTCATACTGCAAGTCAGGCCTGGATTGGAAACGGAACAGTACAGCTTGTGGGGAAAAAAATATGCTCATTTTCCTCTGGCAACGCTCACATTCCAGCATTTGAATCTCGCCACATTGTCTGGACTGTGGATACGATGTGAAGAGAGTGTCCAAGGGTTATTGGGAGGATCACATGTGTTTATTTCACCACAACAGATCTAAATCGCTCAGGAATGAACTCAGCAACGTCCACACGTCTCTTTGTAAATGGACGCAAACATTATTATTTATTAATTTAGACAGAATGTGTGTATTCACATTAAGCTGTACCAATTTTTTTCTGCCATCTGGTCATCATACAGTGAGGTCAACTACGTTCTCATTGTGTTCTGTTGAGGATCTGTGGAGTCTATAAAATCTGATGTCTTTTCCGTCAAATCAGATTATTAGCGCCAATATCTGAGCTCAGCTACTGACACTTGAATGTATTTGCAGACTGTCTTTCAACTATTGTGTATGTTTGCAAATTGAAATAATATTTAACAGAAAAAAAAACCAGAAAATTGTGAATTCGTGTTAATATTATTCTAAATATAATGTTAATAATGTATGTATATATGTATATATATATATATATATATATATATATATATATATATATATATATTTGCTTAGATTATTATTATAACAACAAAGCAAGGATGTCAAATGTTAGAACATATGGGTGTTATTAATATAATTTACTATTATTTTTTGACCAATTCATTTTTTTTATTATTATGCTGAGAACATCTAATGGGAGTGAATGTCTTGTCACATTACAGACTAGATCTTTTACATTTATTAATTACTGCATTACATGTTTATGTTATTTACATGATTATTAATTCGCAAGATGGTTATTACATTGTATAATAATAATATAATAATAAGGAACAAGGAATAAGTCAAACTAAATATTTAAATTAGACCCATATTTTATTTTAAATAAAATATGGAAAGCACTAAAGCACTGATACACAAATTTTCTAAAGTTTTAATGATGAGTTCTGAAATGTATATCTTTAAATAGATAGTTTTATATCTTTTATGTAAATACATGACTGCTTTTTGTTCTCCAAAAGGGGGCGCTAAGGCATGAACAACGGATCTGCATTTGTTGCATTTTTTTTATCTGCCAATACGTTCTCCTTTTTGGTAGGTTAATATCAGAAAAAGTTAATTAAAAGTTAATTTGTTCATAAAATCTGTGCAACAAAAGAATAATATTGATTATATCTGATGAATGTTGATGGGGTCCAAACAACACTGCTCCCTATTGAATTTTGTTCTATGAAAAAGACATTTCATGTGCAACATTTATCACATTTATGACTCAATTTTTGTTTTATAGTCACAATTTTTGTTGTCTTGTCCTCGACTGGAGCTGATTTAATTAAAAATATACAATGTGCAAAGATAAAATGTATTGTCCAAGATAATCATAGTGAGGTTTCGATACTATTTTGACCACTGAACTAGAAAATCTCAGAAATCTGGTCACCATATTGTGAAAATGAACATGCGTAATATATAGCAATCATGGCCACTTCAAAATACTATGAATAATTATTTATATTGCAAACTATCATGCTTTTTTAGAATATTTAGATGAATTCAAAGTGGTTGTTCATCATTTATGACTTCTCCTACCATACATACACGTTAAAAGTACATTTATCTTACCCCACTGCTATTTAATATAAGCACAAGCTGTTGATCAAGTCTGTTAAGACGACTTTTTACATCACCACATGTAAAAATTTTGCATCACCACAATCCTCATTTAAGCATGTTTAGATATCTGTAACAAATCAGAAAAACTAAATATAAAAAGCTAGTTTGAAGTGTGGCGATGTGATTTGCCTCTGTTTTGCATTCTGAGTGTGCTCATCTTATTTACATTCAAAAGCCCAAGTGCATCTCTTAACCTCAAACCGGCATTTGTGTAACAGATGTAAACATCAACAGAGAAGCAGACTGAAACACTTCACCTCGTCTGACACTGACCTTCACCAAGACACGTTGAGGCCATCTGATCTCTTTATATGATGCACAATCACTGTAAATTATACGTCCCAAACCTCTGTTCTCTTTAGATACCTGACAAAACAGAGAGAATATACTGTAGGTTATGGGAAATCAACTGCAATTGGCTTACAGTATTTATTCATTCAGGGATAGTTCACCCAAAAATGAAAAATCTGTCATCATTTAAATCACCCGTTACTTGTTCCAAGCCAATTTCTTTCCTCTTTTGAACACACAAAAAAAGATATCTTGAAGAAATCTGGAAATCTGTAACCATTGACTTCCATAGTATTTGTATGTTTGCATTTCCTACTATGGAAGTCAATGGTTGCAGGTTTTTAGCTTGATCAAAATGTCGTCTTTTGCGTTCAGCAGAATAAAGATACTCATAAAGGTTTTGAACCACTTGAGGGTGAAATTTCAATGCTATCTCACAGCAATTTGTAACTTTTTGATTTAGTGGCTAATTTGTATGAATTTGTATGATCTCATTTGTACAATTTAGTACGATTTGGTCATCCCCCAATTATGGTTGGGTTTAGGGGTGGGATTGGGTGCCACGCCTCCTTTTAAAAATTTTACATTTTCATACGACTGAACTCGTACGAATTTGTACAGACTAGCCACTAAACTAACAAAATGTAAAATTGTTTTTATTTTTCAAATTTTCATTTAGGGGTGAACTATCCCTTTAAGTCAGGGGTGGGCAAACTAGAGGGCGGGTGTCCTGCACAGTTTAGCTCCAACTCTAATCAAACACACCTGCTCATAGATTTCTAGTGATCTAGAAGACACTGATTAGCATGTTCAGGTGTGTTTGATTAGTGTTGCCCACCCCTGCTTTAAGTAAACATCAATTCGGCCACTAAGAACACAGACTTTAAAGCATGTGCCAATTATTAACACTGCAATACATCAATACATCGCATGTCTCCATTTTGTGAGAATGGTCACAATGTTTGTTGTCTTGTCCTCGACTGGAGCTGATTTATTTTAAAAATTAAAATCTGATTATCTTGGACAATGCGTATTATCAGTATAATAATTTGTATAAGTGTGGCTTCGATATTATTTTGACCACTGTGTGAAAATGAACATGCAATCATGATATTGCAATCCAGACCACTTAAAAATACTGTGAATAATTATTAATTTTGTAAACTCTCATAATGCCTTTGTAGAATATTCAAATGAATTCACATATTTGACTTGATAGGCTGCTTAGTTTCAAACATATGCAGTTTCACATGTTAATCTGGCCAAAGACTATATAATGCACAAGACGTGTCACTCGTATAGTTTTGAATGGGGAAAAGTGTGAATAATGAAGCCCTGCCTTCTAGTACAGGGGCCAATCAGCGATCGCTATAGACTGACGATTCTCCGGGGGAGGAGCTCGGACCAGACATGAGTTTCGGCAGATTTTGTGTGATTCGAATGTTTAGAAATGAAACTAAAGAGACAGTTGTTGTTTCATTTTATTGGTGAATCGTAAGCTTTGCAAGCAATTTTGGAGAATTTGATGTTTCCCCATTCAGACAGAATGCCCGAGCATACTGCCCGAGAGGTGTTTCAAAGATGGCCACAGCATGAAATGACTTGCCTTAAAGGGACTTTGATCTGGTCTACGATATGCCTGAGATACTTACTGAAAATGTTCAGATTTTTACAGGCTTATTGTTCATTGACACTTTATAATAAGGTTCCATTTGTTTACAGTAATTAATTAATTTTTTCATTAAAGCAAAACCACTTGTAAAGCATCTATCAATTAAACTCAGGGATATAACGATGAACCACAAACCGGTTAAAAATACATTCAAATTGGTTGAGATCTTATTTCAAAACTAAAACAAGAGTATTTTGCTTAAAAATACAAATAAAAAATAAAAAGGAGTAGGTTCTCTAAAGAACAAAATTATTATTTTTTTTTTTTATTAAAAAAATTTGCATTTATGAGGAAAAAGCTTTGTCATAGATGTGACTTCTCTCATAACAAATTACATTTATATAAATATATATATATATATATAAAATATATAAAAATATATAAAGAAAAAAATGTATAGCATTGTAAAATACAAGCCTACACAAACAACTTTGTTACAAAAACAATTATTCTGCTGCTTGTTCAATCCACTTATTTAAAATTTTGAGATACGTAATAGATTTTTGTTCAATCCACATAAATTTGTTAAGTTAACTTAAACGATTTGTGTTGGGACAACATTGTCTGGACTGGAATACTGCATTTTTTTAAAGTGCACACTCCCCAGATTTTGTTTTTGCTGCTTGTTCAAACTACTTATTAAAAATGAGCTTAAACAAAACAATTCTGGAGATTTTTTGGGGAAACTTAATTGTTTTACGTTCAATCTACTGAAATTAGTTACGTTAACTTGTGTTGGGACAACATGAATAAATTGTGTGGAACCCTGCATTTTTTACAGTATACTGTACACAAAAAGTCAAGACAACAAATATTTTTATGTTGCTTTAACGCATTTTAAAAAGTGAATCAGGTTTCACCTAATTTTAAGTTATACAAAGTTTAACTTAATATTTTTAGTCAGTTTGATTGATCTAAGTTAAGATGACTAGAAAAGTTCATTTGATTCAACAAAAAAATTTTTAAGGCATCAAGATTTTTTTTACAGTGTAGGGTTGCGCTGTTTCTGTGATTTTTTTTTTCCATAGGAAGGCTGACATTTGGATGGAATTGCACGTAACTGAACGTCAGGTCAGAAATGCATGCATATCCTCTCAATACAGTACTGCAGCACAGATTACCATTACAGCTCTGCCTCCTAATCACTGCCCTTCATCATAGTCGCTGTGAGTATGTGTGCACACACCTCATCTGAACCTCTCTGATCCCTCATAACCGGCTGTAATACATCCAGGATCTGTGGTTACTCTATCGGGCTCACTCGCTCGCTCCATGTGGTTGCTTCATTCCTCCGCATAATAAAGCCTTTCCATCTGCCATCCTCCCCTCACATTTGGCAGAAGATGAAGATACAGCATTGTGTACGCTACAAAAAACAAAAGAAGCCTTTCAATGTGACCAGAAGTATTATTGAAATTATTGTGGATTTTTCTTACAGTGCGTCATATAAGAATTTACTGTTATTAATAGGGCTGCATTATAAGGTGGTCTTCTGATGCTTGCAATGTAAATTGTTGTAACTGTATAGTATATAGAAATTAAATACTACGGGAGGTTAAATGGTTAATTCTGACTGGGTTATGAAGTAGTTTGAGGAAGGTCACGACCACATTAGTTTCATATCACTACATCCCATATAGAAATCTGATGCATGAAAATATATGCAATACAGTAAATGACATACAAGTTCATATTTAGATTTCACATATATTAAATATGCCATATATGTAACATACATTTCAAAATATTGCAAAACTGACAGTTTACACATTTTGTGAACCATTGGAATTATAAGGCTATATCTAATAATAGTATATATTAATTAAATTATATTACAAAATATAATATAGCTAATATACTTGAACATATGCATATATTTGTAATTCCAACGGTTACCATGATTCAAGTAAATCCAGTAATTCCAATATTCTGAAATATATGTTCCATATATATGACATATTTTATATATGTGAAATCCAAATTTGAATTTGTGTGCCATATGTCGTATATATTGCCAGATATTCAATATCTATATGGGGGTTGAATTATTACATTTTTCACAGCCTATTAGTAAACAAAAATCACATCAAAACAAAACTGATGGCTCTAGATGAGATTCATTAGAAACTACATATAGACAGGAGAGGTTTGAAGACAAAGTCCTGACAAATGTTCTGAAAAACAGCATCTAAACAGTGTCTTTAAATGCGGTAACCCTAGTATAAACTGCTCAGTTCAATTATTAGAAAATAATGGTGTAATGCCATCATCTCAAGTGTGCATTATTTTTCTAATAATTCAATGGCCCATCGTCAATTATTCCTTACATAAATAGTTGTCACTCCATACATATTAGATTATGGTGACATTTAAATGCTTTATGATCAGAAATGTAGTTTTGTTCCATATAAAACTACACTACAGTCACCTGTACCAGATGAGAGCGAGTAGGTTTGGTGACTGTATGGATTTCTTAGCCATTGTGACCAAGGATTTTCCAGTCCTGGTCTTTCAATCAGGTTTAAATCAAGACATGAGCTGTCATTTCATTGTTTCAATGATGTCACCTTCAAGGAACTGCTTTACCTGTTTTGCTGTGTGATAGGTTTGTCTTAACGCAATGAACTAGTCGTATGTTCCCAAATGAGCTTCTGATAAACATTTGCATTAACTCTGCCATGCAGCTGTCTTCTAATGAATTTGTAATGTAATTCACCTGTTTTCATTTTAGTTGACCTATTCGCGGCTAAACGAAAGTTGTCCAATAGACAGGCGCCATTGATTAGACAACTAGAAGAACACACATGTATAAACATGAAACAGAAATCTTTCAAATAAACCACAGCTCCCTCTACACACAAAAGCTACTCAAACCTGCAAACATCATCTCCTATCCGCCATGAGAAGAAGAGTTCGACGTAAGGAAGGGCGTGGTCTGTGGTCAATGCCAGCAGGTGTCACTCATAGTTCACTAAATACATTATAAACGGTTCTCTTTTTTTCTTATTCTTGCTGGGAAATTTTACTTTCACATACAGAAGTTTCTTTAAGAAATACCAACGCTTATAGACTTTTTATGTGAACTAGAACATTTTACTAATTCACTTAGATTATTTGATAAGAAATGTGCTTCTTTATTGAAAAAATGTGATGAGATATCTTTCATGCTTCTTGATTTTTTTTTCTCTACTGTACTATTTTTTTTATTTATGTATTTATTTAAATAAATGTATTTAATTTTTTTGGTTTTGCTCTCATTCCCTGTTTATCCAATGTGGTTATTGTGTTAAAGAACTGTTCTCTTTTCCTGTATTCTTTATAGTATTATGGGGCATTCTACCAGAAACTTACGTTGTCCCTGAAATAAAAACATAAATACAGTGAATAAAAAGTATTTCATCCCAAAAATTTCTAAAATGGACTGATGGGTGATTTCTGTCAGTTGTCCTGTAAAGGAATATGTCATTCATTTGGTTCTCAGATTTTTTTTCTTTATTAAAAAACACTTTACAAATGTACAAACCCTGTCATTGTCCTTGTCCTCAGCCCAATTGAACCTACAGCTTTAATAGTTTTGTTATGCTAAAAACTGTTATTTAGAAATAAAATACTTCAGAAATAGCAAGTTTAAGTTGTTATCATTCACATCAATTGATTAAAAACAAGAAATTATCAATAAATTCTACAAATAAATACTACAAATATATAATACAAATAAATTTACAATTGTCCCCATGTTACTGTCAGTCCTGTCACATTCGCTATGACTCGGAAGTGCATCATTTGACGGAGAAAAAGCAGACAGTGATCAAGGATGCGTTCTATCCAGGTTCTATCATTGAATTGTATGATTTTATGCTTGTTTTTGTATGATTTTTTTGACGACGACAAGCTTAAGTCAGGCCCTGTCACATTTTTTATCAGTGAAAATGTACGTTTCTGGTAGAATGTCCCTTATACAGTTTCTTGGAATAAAAAAACTTCATTTTGATGAAATACATAATATATGGAAAAGTCTTGACACTATTATTGATTGTTTATATTGCTATGGGTGATTGCAAAGAGTGTTAGAACCATTCCTCTTAAGTGAATTTTCACAAACTAATTTCGAGAGGAGCACGTGATATGATTGAGCACGACTGGTTACTCATCGGTAATCAGTATTAATCCAATCAGATCGATTCAAGCTCACAATAAATAAACCGATTTCCTCTACCGATCTATCTTCATTTCGGAAGAATCCCCCCTTCCACCCCATCTCCCCCTTTTTCCTCCCTTTTCTAAGGGGAGCTCTCGAGACCTACCTGATCTCGAACCTCTTTATATGCTTACTTGACTGGGCGGGAGCCTTGAGCTCAATTATCTTCGAGCTCAGGGTTCTCTCCCGGGACAGCATGCCAAACCTGCTATTCACGCTAAAGCATATCTAAGTGGGAACTCTTGAATTGTAAATAAAACCCTAAATCAATCAGCATCACGGATTCAATGTTTGTATTTGACCTGTGTGAAAATACATTTTAATCAATAATCTGGAAAAATGTCAAATGGAATTAACGCGAACCCGAATGTCACATTAGTTCATTTTGACAGGTCAAATTGGCTATTTTCTATGTAAGTGTGAGCATTTAAAAAAAAAATCAAACTACTTCTACTTCAAAAATATTTTAATATTTGGAAAGTATACATAAATGTTTTTAATACTTACAAAGTATACATAAAAGTGTTTTAAATAATTTTGTGAAAATAAAAAAAGTAAATTTTTGGGTGAAATAACGTTCCATTTTCGTTCAGCATGAAGAGTTTAGATGCAAAACCTCTGAATGCCATTGATATTTTCTTCTAAATATAGCATTTTTCTCAGACTCCTGTGTGTAGGCTCAGTAATTCTACTTGTATAGTGATGAATACGTTCTTTTCATTGCCTTTAAAGTGAAATAACTGAACATAAGCACAGGAGGATGAAAAAAATGCTCATTTTGGGAGAAAATTTAAGATGGCATTTAGAGGTTCAAGATAGACAGACAGACAGACAGACAGACAGACAGACAGACAGACAGATAGATAGATAGATAGATAGATACATAGATAAATAGACAACATACATATCTCCCTAAATAGATTTTTTTATCTAATCATTCATTCATTTTCTTTTCGGCTTAGTCCCTTTATTAATCTGGGGTCGCCACAGCGGAATGAACCGCCAACTTATCCAGCATATGTTTTATGCAGCGGATGCCCTTCCAGCTGCAACCCATCACTGGGAAACATCCTTACACACTCATTCACACACACAATCATACACTATGGACAATTTAGCTTACCCAATTCACCTATACCACATGTCTTTGGACTGTGGGGGAAACAGGAGCACCAGGGGAGAACATGAAAACTCCACACAGAAATGCCAACTGACCCAGCCAAGGCTCGAACCAGCAACCTACTTGCTTTGAGGCGATCATGCTACCCACTGCGCCACCATGACGCCCTTTATCTAATCATACTATATGTTATTATACTTTCAATTATTTATAAAGTTGTGCTGACAAAAGGGTAAAAACTATAGCTGTTTGAAGGATTTTGTCAAAATATAAACCATTTAAAGAAACAATGAATTTGTATTTCTGGTTCTTTTGATATGTCATGAAGTGATTTGTGCTATTTTTTACATTATAAACTATTATACTTGATATTTGAGTGAATGTTTTCTATAAATCATTTTAAAAAGCCTCAAAAACTTCATTTTCATATTCTTCAATGTCAATAGAGACAAATTTGTCCAATGAAGCTGGGTTGCATCGACTCTCCAGTTATAATTATTAGAGAGCCAGAATTGCATTGTTTTACTAGTCTTGTTTGACTAATAAAACGCACAATTTTATCAATAAATTTGTGGTAAAACCTTTATATTTGAGAACGACCTAACAGAAGTGAAAAAAAATGCATGTATCTAATGGTAGGAGGAGGATGGTTATGTTATGGTTTAGTCGAATGATGGGGGAGGATTTGACCAGCAGATTATTAATGGTTAGCATGGGTGGGGGTACTGGATTATCTACCCTCTCAGGGGTTGATGACGAGTCTTCTGTATCTCCAGGCACTTTACATCACCACACACTGTTCTGGGTTCAGTCGGCAAGTTAAGATGTGCTTTCTTCTCTGTTTGATCCAAATGAAAAGCATCTATAGTGTGACTTTTCACCCATGTGAGCTTGCTTCATCTCGACGTGATACTGCACAGTCTATTGAACTGTCTAGCCATGTGAATGATTCGTTTCAAGCCATATGGGCAGAGTTACACGTAGAAGCATCCGTTAGCCTCATGGTTTTAGGCAAAAAAGAAAAAAGTTTTTTTGTCTGCACCACTTGTGAGGTGAACTCCAACCCATATAGATATCTAATATACGGCAATATTTACAAATTACATATAAAGTTATGAGATTCACATAGGCTATATAAAATGTCATAGGCTAAATGCAACACACATTTCAAAATATAGCAAAAAATATTTTTTTTTCAACCATTGGAATTACAAATATGCACATATGTTCAAACTTATTAGATATAATAGTATTTGTGTATTGACTCTGCAATGCGGAAGTGCGCTCGTTTTTGCGATTGTTGTAGAACTTGCGATTCAGTTGCCTGTGGGAGAAACGACTAGAAATTATAAACAGCAGAAAACGGTCAAACTACTTGCTCTACAAACAAGTATGTTCATGACTATACATAAAATTTTAAATAATATAATAAGAAAAATCTCAGTTTGCAACATGAAGCAGCATAACGAGCTGTTTTTAACGTCTAAAAATCAATGGAAGTGAATGAGACCGGAAGTCTCGAGCCTAAAAGATTCCAATGGCTTCGTCCGCTCGTAGGCTACGTGAAAAATATAGTATAGTATAGTATAGTATAGTATAGTATAGTATAGTAGTCTATAGTTGTAATTCCAGTGTTTGAAAAAAAAAAATATGTTAACAGCCATTATTTATATTCATTCATTCATTTTCTTTTCGGGTTAGTCCCTTTATTAATCTGGGGTCGCCACAGCGGAATGAACCGCCAACTTATCCAGCATATGTTTCACGCAGCGGATGCCCTTCCAGCTGCAACCCATCACTGGGAAACATCCTTACACACTCATACACTACGGACAATTTAGCCTACCCAATTCACCTATACTGCATGTCTTTGGACTTGTGGGGGAAACCGGGGCACCCGGAGGAAACTCACGCGAACACGGGGAGAACATGCGAACTCCACACAGAAACGTCAACTGACCCAGCCGAGGCTCGAACCAGCGACCTTCTTGCTGTGAGGCGAACGTGCTACCCACTGCGCCACCGTGACGCCCATTATTTATATTGAGTATATGATATTTCATAGACTATATGTGAAATTCAAACATAAACTTGTACGTCGTAACTTTCAAATATTTCCATGCATCATCTATATGGGAAGGACAAAATTAAGTAAACACACTATATATTGATTTTGGCTGGTTGATGTGTATTCTTAAGATAGGAATGTTAAGAAAATGTACAAGCAAGAATGAACACAGCTGTATAAAACAATAGAGATTAAAACAGAAGTGCAACATTTCTATGCCAAATTGCTATGGGTTGAGCCATGTTGGCAAAAATTCTCAAAGAAAGTTTTAAAGTGACACAGACACAGTGTTACACTTTTCTAATCCACCTAAAAATCTAATACTGATACAGTAGTTATGTGCTTAGTAGATTTGGGATTACAGATTTAAGTTTTAAACTGAACAATGTATAAAATATTCTGAACTTCAATATCAAATATAATCAAATATATATCATTCTGATCTGTTGTGGTCAGTTCTTACATTATTCCTAATTTAATGATTCTCCCTTATTCTTCATTGTTCTCTTCTAAATTTTACAATCTCATAAACATTATTGTAAGTCGTATTGTTTAGCTTTGAATATTTTAGACATAAAATGGCCATATAAACATCATATAAATACATTTTTAATCCATGCCTCAAAATTTTGGTGACAAAAACACTTCCTATAGAACTGACGTGCATGTAATCAAATACAGTTCTTCAAATGTTGATGTTTGAGTGTTTTTGTTTTGTTTTTATTTTAAAATAACTCATTTCAATTGCATTTTTTTGTGTATTAATTGGTTATTTAGCTTTGCTATTATTCAATTCACTTATAGCGCATGTCTTTGGACTGTGGGGGAAACAGGAGCACCCGGAGGAAACCAACGCGAACATGGGAGAACATGCAAACTCCACACAGAAACGCCAACTGACCCAGCCGGGACTTGAACCAGTGACCTTCTTGCTATGAGGTGACAATGCTAACCACTGAGCCACCGTGCCACCTCAAATTAGTTCATCTGAAAGTAATTCAAAAGTCTAAATTACATTACCTACAATCTTTTTTTCCATTACATTTGTAATTCATTCGTTCATTTTCTTTTTCGGCTTAGTCCCTTTATTAATCTGGGGTCGCCACAGCGGAATGAACCGCCAACTTATCCAGCATATGTTTTACGCAGCGGATACCCTTCCAGCTGCACCCCATCACTGGGAAACATCCATACACACTCATTCACACTCATACACTACGGACAATTTAGCCTACCCAATTCACCTGTACCGCATGTCTTTGGACTTGTGGGGGAAACCGGAGCACCTGGAGGAAACCCACGCCAACATGGGGAGAACATGCAAACTCAGAAACACACAGAAACGGCAACTGACTCAGCCGAGGCTCGAACCAGCGACCTTCTTGCTGTGAGGCGAACGTGCTATACCCACTGCGCCACCGTGCAGCCCCTACATTTGAAATATATAACAGAATACAGTTTTTAAGTAATCTGCTCAGCAATACAGTACATATAACCTAACATAATTATAAGTCAGAGGATTAGTTGTTTATTTAACTGCAGATTGTTTTGATATCAAATTATAGAAATTTTGTCAAAAAAGTTCATTGTATGTTGATAATAGTGAAGCAATGCATAATTAAATAAAACAACTTCAATTTTCACATCTCTTTCCTCAAACCAAATTCAAATTTGCACTGATTTCTATTGAAATTAATATTGTTGAAACATGATAAAACACTAAAAAAAATACATTTGCTGTTTGTTCAAACTACTTATATAAAATGAGCTGAAACTAATTCTGAAAACGTAGCCCTATATACGTTTCTGGAGATCATGAATTATGTAGCCAGAGGAACATATGGCTGCATTTCATCTTTAAAATGAATAAAACGGGGCGGTATGACGCCGTTCCTTTTTGTGCTTACCAGCTGACCGCTTACCTCCACGTGGACGGTTTTTCCGCTGTTACCAGTTTGCCCAGTGGCTTGCCACGCACGTCGGAGGATTTGAGACCATTTTTTTGTTGTTGACCATGACGACGGGGTTCGAGTCAGTGAAGAACGGTTCCAGAAAGCAGGTAAGACAAAAACAAAAGCCAACAAATCAAATAAACAAGTAAATAACAGGGTGAGCATGTGGTATAATCTGAAAACATGGTAAAAATCAGGCTGCCACGAGGGCTTTTCTTTTTATGGATTGTTTTTGTAAACACTGCCGGTTGGGTTTAGGGAAGGAGGAGGGTGGGTCAGTCGATCGATCAGTCAGTCAGTCAGTCGACAGCGGCCTCTGGTGGATTTACGTGTGAAGAGCAGGCGCTCTCCAGAAATGTATATAGGGGTACGTAATCAGAATGAGCCTGGGTTGGAAACAACACAATTATTGAGTTTTTATTGCGACAAAAATTGTTTTATGTTCAATCCACTTCAATTTGTAAAAACTAATAAGTTAACTTAATTCCTTCATGTTGTCTCAACACACATCGATTGTGTGGGCCCCAGCGTTTTTTTACAGTATAAAAGTGAACAAATCCTGAAAAAAAAACCCACAATAAAAAAAAAAAAAATGAAACCAGTCACTTTACAATATATTCCCTGGTTTGTTTTTAGTTCATTGTCTTTTCATTATACCACTAATACATTATTATCTGATAGATTTTAAATATATTCATAGAGTACATGAAAAAAAAAGATCCAGCAGTTTGTCTTCTCCTTTGCCAGATTTAAACTTATTTGGTTGACAAAGTGTACCGAAATAACCACGGGGCAACAAGAAAGCAGATGGGCTGTAATCTTGTTACATAACAAAACATTTAATTCACTTTCATTCACCGTTAATCCGTTCTGTGTTCGCCATGTGCCCAGGAGCACAATAAACACTTGTAGCTTTCCACTAGGCTCATAAGGTAACACTTTAGATAATACTTTCAGTATTAGATTAGTCTGAGATTATGTTACTCGTTACATTGTACATTGCATTATAGACTTGAAACCTCATAATGGGTGATGATAGATTTCATTTTTCCCTTTATTTAAAAACAAAAACCATTAAGCTCAAAAAAATCTAAGCTCTTCTGATAGAACCTATGAAAACAATTTCAACATCCATCAGCTTGTAAAGACACACAAAATGCACTACAGGCCTATTCAAATGCTTTTTTTTTTCATCTATTAGAAATAAATACAACCAAATAAAAGATGAGTGAAATAATTTATTGCACTAAATATTCAATGTGACGACATGGTGGCTCAGTGGTTAGCACTGTCGCCTCACAGCAACAAGATGTAAACTTAATATGAGTTTAAATTTCAATTTATACATTTATTTATTTTTCCTTTTTCAGTTTTGTTCTTTCTAGATTTGTGAGTTTTAAAGTCTTCAGTTTTTAGTGAAGAATTATTGAAATTGTAACATTGTCATTTAGCATGTATGTACTATGTTAACATTAGCTGAAACGAAAATGAATTGGTTACCTAACTGGCTCCTTAATTATGTGTGACCAACTTAAAATATGCTCATTCAACAAATTGTTGTTTTTCTAATGCATTGTAGTTTTTTGTATATACCTTCATTTTTGGGAATTATTGTATAAAAACCATATAATTTGATTAACCCACACTTATTTTTTTTAATTTTGATGAGCAAAAACTTTGTGTTGTCAACCTTACTGTTTCAGCCAGCAAAGAAATAAATACAAAGCTACCAAACTTAAATGTAAGTTACAAATTTTTATTGACTAAAATAAAACAACCAGTTTTTGTCTTGTTTCTAGTCCAAATATCAAAAAATCCTTAAATCAAGAAGCATTTTCTAGACAAGCAAAACAATATAGTCTTGTTTTCAGAGAGGATAAATCAAAATTAAGTGACTTTTTCCTTAAAACAAGCAAAATACTCTTATTTCAAAGCAAGAACTATTATTTTGCTTATACACTATTGGCAGATTATTTAGCTTGTTTTAAGAAAATGTCACTTAAGTTGATGTAATATTTTTTTTAGATATATTTGGGCTTGAAACAAGACAAAAATAAAACTCTGAGTAACAAAAGCATTATTGCACTCCTCATTGTGCTGTTATACGCAATATCAGCATCAGTGCCATCAAAAAACACAAGGAATAGCATTATTAATAGCTTTTTATTAGTATTTGACAGTACTTACAGCTCCAGTGGTGCTGTTTTATTTATTTATTTTTTATCAGAAAACCGGCGTGTAATTACAGTACAAGACGTCACTGCTCTTTGCCCTTGACTGTGTGTCGCAGGAGAGATGAGCTCCGATGACGATGTGCTGACGTGGCTCTCATCAGCATCGCACAGTGCAAACCCGGAGGGAGGGAGGGAGGGAGAGAGAGAGAGAGAGAGAGAGAGAGAGTAGTTCTGTCCTGCGGCACTGCAGTCACTCTCACTCCCGGAATATTGTTCATTAAAGGCTCAATGATGGAGGTTCCACGCGTGGGACACAGTGTCAGCAGCCCCACGAGCCCGTGCGAGGACATGATGAAGAATCTCAGCCTGGACGCCATCCAGCTTTGTGAGAGAGAAGGTAAGAAAGTGTGTGTGTATTCCTTCGCTAAATTGTCCAGTCGTTTTTTTGCCCCAGAGTGGAGGAACAGGAAGCATTTGAGCTTTTCAATAGTTAAATGCATGCAAAACACAAAATGCAAATGCTTTAAAGGTCCCTCAATCTCATTTGAGGGTGGTTACTCAGCTATTCTGTCATTTGGCTGGAGCTGTTTTGGTGTGTCATTGCATTTAAGCTTGCACGCGAAAATATCAAGCATTATTAACACAAACAAAACGATTTTGACTATTTTTTTAAATTATAATAACAATTCCCTTCAGAGAGCATTGCGTTAAAGCTGTCTAGACAAGAAAGCGTTCTTTTAATTCATGCACGTGCTCGTTTTCTTTGACGTTTTGATGAATAATCCACGCGCATTTAAGGCGCATTCATATGAGATTTTGCTATTTAGAAAGAGACGCATGTGTTTCGCGCATTAATATTCCATGCACTTGGATGATGGTTTCAGTATGATGCTCGCGTATCGTTCAGCACCATGGACACGGTCATTGCGCGCGCACCACGCTGGAACAATACCGGATTGCAGCCGCGCGCATCTCAATCTATATACTGTACGTCCAGTGAGCAATTCACTCACACACATCGTAATGAAACAGCAGAATGTTTAGTCGATCCACACTCTGAATATGCTGATTCATGTGGCTGATACTACTGTGCGTACTTACTAAGTTCAGGATTGATGGTTATGGACGGGGTTTATAATGGGTGTATCCCAGTGCGTGCGTTTCTAGGCATACTTAGTCATTGATTTTCCAGAGAAAGGTCTCTTGTGTTGTGGAAAAGCAGTCAATGTGCTATAATACAATGTGGAGATATACAATATATGTGGAGAGGACAGTGGAGATATGCAATATATGTGGAGAGGACAAATATAAAGCATTTCATAAAAGCTCTGGAACATTTGCTTCTGTGTCATAATATTTTATAATTTACACATTATTTCTTTTTTTTTAAATGTATTTGTTTATTTTTGTGCCAATTGCTTAACATCTATATATAATCCCAAGCATTTTCCCTCCATTTCATATTGGCAGAGTATGTAGTACTTTGTATATATTTAATTTATAATAATATTAATATTAATAATAGTAATATTTGTAATTTGATTGATTGATTTATATAAGCTTTACATACACTCAAAAATGACGTTTGCTGTTTGTTCAAACTACTCCCAGCAGGCACACAACATCATAAGACATTAATATTAGGTTAGATTTAGGTTGTGATGCCAGGTGACTAAAATTCATTGTCTATCCAGCGTCTAAGGACAACGTTATTTTGACGTCCAATAACGACATCATTGATATTTGGTTGATTTTAGGTTGTGTTGGAAAGTGACCAAAATCCAACGTTGAACATATCCAAATCAAAATCCAACATATTGACATCAAATACTGACATTTATTCGTCAGGTATGGCAACCAAAATCTGATAGACATCATGGTGGTAACGTCCACACAACGTCAAGCTGTAACATCATTAGACGTTGATATTTGGTTGATTTTAGGCCTGACGTTGGGTTCTGACGTCAACCCGATTTTCGTTTCCAAACAAAATCCAACATTCCCACAACGTTGGGGTACAACATTAATCTGACGTAATGTTGACGTCCTGTGCCTGCTGGGCTTATTTAAAAATGAGCTGAAGCAACACAATTCTTGAGGGTTTTTTTTGGGACAGCTTAATTGTTTTATGTTCAATCCACTTAAATTTGTAAAAACGAATAAGTTAACTTAATTCCTTCATGTTGTCCCGACACAAATCGATTGTGTGGATGTCTGGATATTTTTCCAACCTATTTTCCCTTGTGTAATAATGGCTGTATATTTAAAATTCCATAATTAGTTCATAAATCTTTATTGAATAATTTATTTGGCCTTGTAAAATAATTGTCAGCCCAACCATTTTTCCATCAGTATCATAACGGATGATTATCCCTGCCTTGTTAATTAATTAATTCATTTGTCATTCAGACATTTTATTTACATATTTGCATTTGTTAAAGGGTCACAGTACTCTCTAGTAATCTGTTTTGCTTTTAAAAAATGAATTATCTCATCATTCACCAATAATTCACTGAAAAAAATGATTCATTGGATTTACAAATTTTTTTTTAAGGTAAGTAGTTGCAAACAGTTAATAATGGCTGAATTTTAACAAACAAATTAAATTTAGTAATGTTCAACTTAATTTGTTTGTATGAATTAGGTAACCACTTACCTTAAAAAATTGTAAATGCAATTAATCATTATTTTCAGTGTACTAATGCAAGATGAAGACAATTAACTGTGAGTTAAATCTATTTCTGGGGTCTTATTTAGTAAATCGGTCTCAGTGCTAAAGCAAAACAAAAAAAAATGCTTTGTGTGAGCATGAACAAAATTTCCTAAGAGCTCTGTTTTGTATTCTATACCAGCTCTGTGCAGAGGAACTCGAAGTCCCTTCAGCAGTGCTGTCACAAGACAAACAAAGAGAGAACGTTCTTATTGACACGGTCCATGCAGTGTAGCATCGATGCTGTCACAGTCCTTTGAGGGAAATAATGGGTGCAGACACACAACTCTATTGATTTAGATTTTGCTGTTAAAAGAATTTATCTTATATGGACTAGCAAGCTGTGATAAATAATCGACAAATAGTTTCATTTGTAAATAATATTGCACATTTCATACAATCATATTGCTTTACACTGTAATGCCATTTTAAATCTAAGGGTTAAAATATAGAGTGAAGCATCAGCTCTTTTCTTTAAGTCTCTGAAATGGTTGTTCATGAATCTGGTCTCCTTTCCAAGAACGTGGCCCTACTATGCTCTGATTGGTCAGTTGGCCATACTCTGCTCTGATTGATCAGATGGCTAAATCTGTTGTGACTGGTCTACCAACACAATCTCACAACAATTCGTAACTTTTTGATTTAGTGGCTAATTTGTATGAATTCGTACGATCTCATTCATATAATTTAGTACGATTTGCTCATCGCCTAATGACGGTTGGGTTTAGAGGTGGGGTTTGGTGCCACACCTTTTTAAAATCGCACATTTTCGTACGACTAAACTTGTATGAATTCGTAGAATTAGCCACTGAACTGACAAAAAGTAAAATACTTACGTTTCCTCGTGAGATCAGGCTTGGTCTACAGCTTACAGTTAATTTCGGAAACCAAACGCTCATTACCATATTTAAATGTTACCTTCAAAAGCTTCCTCAGCACTTGTAAACAGTCATACGAACAGTTAAAATGGTGCCAGTTTTACTTTATTAAATTACTTTGGAAGTGAATTTGCTTTTGTATCACAGAAAACAGATCGACTGTTGACAAACTAGTCGACAACATGAACTAAACTCTAAAAGTGTTCAATTCAACTAAACTGTTCACTGACAGCCAATGAAAATCATTTGACTATAACTAGCAGTTCTTTTGTGTTTATATTTTTACTCTCGAATTTCTGATGAACTCAGACTAAAGTTAATTAACCAGACAAGAGTTCCAAGTTAAAGTGGGCGGAACCTTAGAGCCACGCCTACCTATTATACAATCACCAAGGGCCAATGACAATTTGCCTACCAGCATTTTTTCCAAATGTTTTTCAATCTGACATCAAAACACCTTTCTGACTTTTCACCCTTTCGATTTAGCTTGAAGTATATTTTATAATAATAATAATAATAATAACAATAATTCCTTACATTTATATAGCGATTTTCTGGACACTCAAAGTGCTTTACACATTTTTTGGGGGGAATGTCCTCATCCACCACCAGTGGCGGCAGCCATATTGCGCCAGACCGCACACCACACACCAGCTGATTGGTGAAGAGGAGACAGAGTGATGAAGCCAGTTATGAAATGGGGATGGTTAGGAGGCCATAATGGACAGAGGCCAGGATGCCGTGGTTAAAGCATCCTGGGATTTTTAACGACCACAGAGAGTCAGGACCTCGGTTTAACATCTCATCAGAAAGACGGTGCTCAACTGAGCAGTATAGTGTCCCCATCAATATACTGGGGCGTTAGGACCCACACAGACCGCAGGTTGAGCGCCCCCTGCTGGTAACACCACTAACACCACTTCCGGCAGCTACCTAGCTTTCCCATGTGGTCTCCCATCCTTAGCTTCAGTGGGCGACCATGTGAGAGTTGCAGAGATATTTTAGTCTCTTTAGTAGAATGTGTGTTTTGGTTTTGTTCAGGACTTTGGTCAGTGCCAAACTGAAGTTAAATGTGCTTTATAAATAAACTTTACCTTCTTACTTACACAGCTTTTAGTATGTCACAGTCTACCACTTACGGTTCTACTGGTCGTAATCACTGTTTATCATAATAAATACATTTTAAGGTTCTGTCATAATGCTGCTTTGTGCAGTCTAACAAAATGCACAACATATTACAAGTCTTTGGTTTGGTTTCCCTGTTTTCTACAAAACTGGAAATTGAGGGTGTTTGACATCATTGAAATGGTGACACAGGACACAATACATGTCACAAGTTAAAATGGCTTATTTGAAAAACATTTGGGATAAAGTACATAAGTCGGCAAAACATATACAGTGCTCAACATATATGAGTACACCCCTCACAAATGTCTCATTTAAATAAATTTTTTCTTTAGGAAGCTTTACAATATTATATTTGTGCATATACATTAGATTAGTTAGTACTGAAGCCAAATCTGGAGCTTATCTAACAAAATAACTTACGATAACGGTCCAAAACTAGTACACCCAAATTTATATCTTAGGAAAAAATATTAAATACATTTTTTTTTAAAGAGCAAAATTCAAGAGAAACAAAAAAATGTATAAAATTTTGTTGAATTTTTGTATTTTTTTTCCCAATATTTCGCATAAATTTAAATGTATTATCTTTCTATTTCTAAAGATGTTCTGTGACTAAACTGTTATTTTAATACATATATCTGTTTAATAAATCTGTTTTGTTGAAATGCATGAAAATATATCACCTATATTCACTGAGAAATTGAGCACTGTAACATTTTTTGGATTTTTTTAATGAAAAAATTATGCATAGTGGGCCTTTAAAGCACATGGACAAAGTCTAATGTGATTGGTTAATGAATCGTGGCCCAGGTGTGGCAAAGAAGGAAGATGACGAAGAAATGATGAACATGACTGAGTCACAATGGGTACATTCTGTCCCGACCCATCTGTCCTTTGAGTTTTACTGCCATATCAACACTCCTACACTCCTCCCCTCGTCATTTGTGTTGGCATAATAATAAACATCTGTGCCGCAGCTTAGAGGAGAGGTTAGCCAATTTATACATTTATAGGGAAATTGATTAATCCTGTCATTGGAAAAGATTACTGCTGTACTGCAGAACTTACCCAGGCTGAAATGATCATGGCTAAAACCACTATACTGTAGGCACAGGCGACCACAATAAAGGAATGATTCCCATCATTATTCAGACTAGTGGTCAGCAAAAATGGGCTTTTCAGTGGCTTATTATTAAACTTCAACCACAGTCTTAAATATGTGGTACAGATTTATTTATCATTACTAACCCTAAACCAACCCCAATCCAAAAAGCACAGCAATAATTCAACCCAATGAGATTTTATAACTAGATTATTTCATTTTAAAATGTAAGCTTGTAATTTCTGGTATTTTCAAAATTTTTCGGAATATTGTAATTTTGCATCATTTAAAATGTGAAGGGAGACGTTTCATTATTTCAATGCTTTCAGCTATTAAGGAACTGATTTACACTGTCTTGCTGTGTGACGGTGTTTTGCATGAAAACTGCTAAATGTTTGAGTGATAAATGCAGGGAATTAGCCATTTTAACTTTAAACCTGCTGTAAGAGTGTTCAAATCCCTTTAGATCTTGTAAACTGTAAAGTTAGGCTCCCAGTTAGATAGTTTGTCAGACAATTGCATTGCAACATAGGTTCATTCTGAAAACGTAGCCCTAAATACATTTCTGGAGATCACAAATTCATTCTGAAAACGTACCCCTATACATTTCTGGAGATCGCGAAT
>CAIGQV010019950.1:2415942-2437516 GCA_903798115.1 Danio jaintianensis | reverse complement strand
CGAATTCATTCTGAAAACGTACCCCTATATACACTTCTGGAGATCGCAAATTCATTCTGAAAACATAGCCCTATATACATTTCTGGAGATCGCGAATTATGTAGCCAGAGGTACATATTGCTGCATTTCGTCTTTAAAATGAACGCTGCAGGGCTGTATGACGCCATTCCTTTTCGCGCTTACCATCTGACCACTTACCTCCGTATGGACGGCTTTTCCACTGTTATTAGTTTGTCCAGTGGCTCGCTGTGTAAGTCTAAGGATTTGAGATACAGAGCGGAGTTGACCGTGACAACGGCGTTCGAGTCCGGCAAAGAACGGTTCCAGAAAGCAGGTAAGACAAAAACAAAAGCCAAAAAATAAAATAAACACATAAATAACAGGGTAAGAATGTGGTAAAATCTGAAAACGTGGTAAAAATCAGGCTACTACGTGGGCTTTTCTTTTTATGGATTGCTTTTTAAAACTGTAAGTTGGGTTTAGGGAAGTGGGTGGTCAATCGGTGCTTTTGAAAACACTATTGGTTGGGTTTAGGGATGGAGGAGGGTGGGTCAGTCGATTGATCAGTCAGTCAGTCGACAGTGGCCTCTGCCGGATTTACGTGAGAACAGCAAACACGTATGGCACTCGCAAGACAAATTTAAGATCTCAAAAAGCGTACACAGCGGCCTCTGGTGGATTCGCAAAAACAAATACTGAAAAAGAACGTAGCTCCTGGGACGTATATGGCGCTCTCCAGAAATGTATGTAGGGGTACGTAATCAGAATAAGCCTGGGTTGGATAATCTCATGAGGCAATATAACTGGTTTACATATTGTCAGAAAAGTGGCTAATCTGATGAATACATATGATTTTAGTTGTGTGAAAATGTGACGTCATTTTAAAATGAGATCATACAAACTAATATGAATTAGCTACTAAATAAAAAATTATCGTGAATTGTGATTCATGAATACAAATTGTCGTGATATTGCTTTGCAATAACAGGGAGGATCTGAAAGTGTTCTGTAATTTTGATCAGTGTTCTTTTTCAAATATCTTTTGTTTATATTCACATAAAAGTACATTACATATAGCTTTTAATACTGTGCTTTAGAAAACAGCTGTTAGGATAACTTCAAATAGGACTAAGTGACGTTGCAATGCAGGAAACTTTAGGTTGTTCTCTAATTTTTACCTCCACTATGAAATATAAATGTAAAAAGCATAAAATAGTTGACCACCAGTCTAATAAAACACATGCAGGATTGATGACTCTCTTTGGATCAAGCTTCTTGTGATCTTTCGCTCCCGTTGTCCCAAAATCTTAAATCTAAATTACCCATAAGTTTGACTTACTGTAGTTAGTTCACCCTACTGTAGGTTAGTTCACCTTACTGTAGGTTAGTTCACCCAAAAATTTAAATTATTTTAGATGAAATCCGAGAGCTCTCTTATCCTCCATTGACAGCAACATACCTGTCAACCCATTTTTTTCTGGGATTCGCCCGTATCGGTAACGGTCAACAGGGTCAAACAGATACATACAGAGAATCCAGAGTCGTGGTCGAAGAACAGGCGAATGGTCAGTCCCAGCGGCAAGCAACGTAAACAAACAGACAAAGCAAGGGTCAAACAAAACAAGGCAAGGGAAACCCATCGTAAAGTTCACTAAACAGATAAACAAGACTCAGCCCAGATGTGTGTGTGTGTGTGTGTGTGTTGTTTATATAGTCCTTGAATCAGTCCATGAATAGCTTCAGCTGTGTGTGTTTGCAATCAGTGGAGAGCAGGAACCGCTGTGTGCGAGGTGCATGCTGGGAGTTGCAGTTCTTTAATGTGGTGTGTGTGTAGTTCTCCAGCGATCCGCAAGGATTAGATCGCTGGAGATTGTGACACTCAGCTTGCATCTGCATCTGCAAATATTTGGGTGAACTAATAAAACCAGCATCTGAGGTTAACAGAATATTATACTATTGAAAGGCACAGCAAAGCATGAACCATTTCACTGGTTAACATATCAGATATCATATCAAAGCACAAAATATTATCTATTATAATACATTGTTTCATTGTATCTGTTGTTTGTTTTTGCAAATATCTTACACATTTTTCCTTTATTGACTGAGGACATGCAAACTGGCTAATCATCTGATGTAACACAACCATAAAAAATGGCAATACACACTAAAATGAATGAATAATAAAAATAATGCAAATAGGTATCCCACAATGACTATAGGTAGTCATTGTGCCAAAAAAACCCACACGCCACCATTTCCCGAAAATGACTCAGATGTTCATTTGGAGCTAATTTATGACCTTTTTATTAATGATTCAGCCCAATATGCTAAGTTCGCACTCCATTAGAATTCAGCAGGAACGAGTCCATATTTCCATTATGTAATCATTATGAAACTGCGGATGCACTCAAGGCGAGCTTTTGCTTCTGAAACACTGAATACTCTGAGGACCGGCATCCATTTGTGAACAGATAGACGAAAAAAAAAAGATGAGCTTCTCCAGTGCTGCGGGACTTCTTGATAAGCATGCATTAAAAGGGGCGTTTCTTCATCTCTGCCCCCTCGGGACGGGCCTCAGATGGGCAATCTTTTGTGTGAGGCCTGACAGTGTCCTGTTTGAATATACAGCTCTGGCCAGCTGTGTATGAGGGGACTGGCTCCCAAACAGGGGCCACCATCTGCCAAGCCGCCCAGCAAGTGAAAGAAACGATTTAACATGGCCATCAATTTGTTAATTGTGTCCACAGTGCACACAGCAATACAGAGCAGGCAGATAATGAAGCTGATTCATGATTATTAGGCTATTCTGAGATAAACATGCTGCTGGAGACAGTCGTGTTGTTGAAATAAATGGAGTTTGAGGTAACGGTTGTATATGTGTTTTCTATGTCATATAATTCAGTAAATAGATGAGGTTTTAGCACACTCAAAGGGTCATGAAACCCCCCTCTTTTAGTTCAAGTCTACCTCAGAATTTTTTCAGTAAGTGCTTCATGATGGGGGAGCTCTGTCTAGCGAGACAACATTTGTTTTCAAAATAAGTTGGAAAGTGCACCTTCCAAGCTTTATGCAGGTATGTCTCTCATGTATGTATCTCATGTATTCGTGGAGATTCAGCTGTTTTTTCTGACCACAGTTTACATGTCTCACGTGGACGATTGTAATAACAAAGTCTTGTGGGCGTGGTCGCATTAAAAATAATGAGCTCAGACTGAGAAACTAAACATAGTGTTGGTTTCATACTGATTACTTTATCAAACAATATTTGTTTTCAACATACACTCGATGCATTTAAAAGTAGACACTTCAAGCTTTCTATAGATATATGTCTCATGTCTGTGTGTTTTGTTTTCGCAGAGTTTCAGTGCATTTTAGTGACGCGTTTCTAAAAACAGTTCATGGAGAGACAAAAGAAAGAATGCGTACACTGTTTATTTTCCTTATTTTGCAAAAGCACACACTTTTGTTGTTATTGTGAGTGTACACAAAAAAAAGTAGTAACCTAACAGATTCGATTGATGTATTAAATAAGTGTAATTTAAGTTATTTTCGGCGTTATCAGGAGAAGATGCTCAAACCGTGTATACGCGGTTGTAGACCCCAGAGGATTAAACATTGGCTCTATTGTTCAAACCTCTATGTTATACCCTTTTAAAAGACTTTTATTATTATCCATGTACTGTAAGTGGCTTCACTCACTCTCACAAATAAAGGTACAAAAGCTGTCACTGTGCCTGTACCCTTTCAAAAGGAGAGGGGTCTGGATGCAGACGTGGTGCAGCGCAATCAGAGCTGCATCCAATGCTTTTTAATGCGCTCACCTATCCCTACCCCTAACCCTACCCCTCACAGTGACGTCACTAGCTCCATTGAGTGCATTGTGTCTGACATTGCATCACTGAGATATGCAGTCTCGGCTTGCATCATCAAGACTGCATCCAGATACTATTGTTCAAAAGGCACACTTAAGGGGAGTGTACAGTGGCTTAGCGGATGGGCCCGCAGGGTGTTGTCACGCTGTTTTAACATTAGTGTGACAAATCCGCCTCCCGGTCTTCAGTTCGCACGATCACAACCTCAGCCTTAACACCACGTCCAAATAACTCAACTCAGCCTTAACACCGCCCCGACCACGCCACCCCACTGGGAGTGTAGTACCTAAAGGATCCATATTGGTACCTTAAAAGTAAATACTCGTATCTGAAGGGTCCATATTTTAGTTTAAAGGTACATATTAGTACCTAAAAAGTATCAAATTGTACCTTATATATAAGAGTGCAAGGAGAGAAAATCTTGGAGCATTTGATTGGACAAAAAATTGGATACACCGCTGAGTGTGAGATTAGTAAGCAATATTTATTTTCTTGATATAAGATTTTATATTATATTTTATTTATTAGTATAAAATCTAGAATATTAGTCTATTAACTTGCTGTATTAATGTTATATTAATATACATTTTTATCTCAAGGGTTTTTTAACATATTCGTGTATAAACTCCACTAAGAAAAAAATGCTAGTTGTTTTATTGCGTTAAAGGAACACTCCACTTACTTTGAAAATAGACTCGTTTTACAACAGTGTTACCATTTTTGAATCAGACGATCTCCAGGTTTGACACGAGCACTTTTAGCTTAGCTTAGATTAGCATAGGTCATTGAATCAAATTAGACCATTAGCATCTTGCTCAAAAAATTCAAAAAAGCTCTAAATTTAAAGTTACATTATGTACTAAGACCGACGGAAAATTAAATGTTATTTGATATAATCAAGAAAACTTTCCATCCATTCAAGCTGTAAATAGGAAATTATTGAAACTCTTTTTTGAATTTTTTGAGAGAGATGCTAATGGTCTAATCCGATTCAATGATCTATGCTAAGCTAAGCTAAAAGTGCTTCTGCCAGACCTGGAGATTGGCTGAATGGATAAAAAAATTGTAAATCTCAACAGTTTAACTCTAGGAAAGTCATAAAATGAGCTTATTTCATAAAAAAAAGAGGTGTTTCTTTAAACCCAAACCAAATGTAGACAAAAAGCCTCAAAATTGCAATGATTATTTTTAAACCTCTAACAAAAGCTGAAGATCATGCCCTTCAGCTCCAACTTTTTATGTTTTTTCATCACTTCAGGCTCAAACATCACACCAAACGAAACACCATGCCAGGCTTGCTTTTCTCAGATCACATCTCTTCTCAGTGGTGTTACATCTCTGGCATTGCAGTTTCACACTGTTTGTGTATGCGTGTGTGTGTGTGTGTGTGTGTGTGTGTGTGTGTGTGTGTGCGTGCGTGCGTGCGTGTGTGTGTGTGTGTATGTGTGTGTGTGTTTGCTTTTCACAACTTATCCATTTGCAAACCAGTGTTAAGTTACATGCCACATTGCTGCTCTATTATGGGAATCAGTCATATGATCATTTACTTTCGCTTAGACAAGCTTATCTTTCACTCGTGGTTAAAGACTGAACATCTAAGCCTCCTCATCTGTAAACTCACATCCGAGATGAGGTTGGGTTAATCTTTGCTGTTTGTGTGTTGTTTGCATGTTTTGCTAAAAATCCTTTGCATAGATTAGTGGTTCTTGGCTGGTTTTGCTTGAGGAGGATTTTTCATTGAGTGGCAGTAAAAATTAAAGGGATAGTTCATGCAAAAATTATTTTTTATTTGACAGAAGCTGGATACCAGTATCTTATATCTTCTTTAGTGTTCAACAGCATAAAGATACTCACAAAGGTAATGTCGAGTTCAAACTGCATGATTTGAGCCCCGATTTTGACTCGCTGACAGGTTTTGAGAAATTGCAGACAAATGCCTAAAATCCCAGGCAAATCTGTGCTTGTTCATGTGAGTAACAATCACACAGTGTGAACTATCAAAGATGCGAGAGAATCGCCGATGAGTCGAAGACACCCGTGAGATATTTGACATGCTAAATATCTGGACGATTCAAAATCATGCCATGTGAAATGTGTTCTGAGTGAAAATGACGTAGGCGATTACCTACAGCCAATGAGAGAGCAGCATCCACTAGTATGGGTATCTGCAGGCCAGCGGGAGGTTGGGGAGAAGTTAAAAGGGCTTCTTTTTGATCTATTTGGACCCAAGAAATAAATTTTCTACCCCACTAAAGGCTTCTTTCTCATTATGTAGTTAATAACAAAATATGCGTGACCTTGTGTTGTTTTCATGTCACTTCTCGCATGTGTTTGGTTGTGAGACGTAGTTTGCAAGAAAGTTGTCGGCAATTCTTCCTATTGTAAAGTCATGCGGTGTGAAACCCCCTGTCAGCGATCCATCTTGCAGTGTAAACACAGCAGCAACGGATTACTACCCCAGATAGTCATGCAGTGTGAAAACATCTGTGACGTGATTACTTAAAAAATCGTGCAGTCTGAACTCTGCGTAAGTAAACAGGGTGTAAAGGTTCATTTTGGGTGAACTATTGCTTTAAGCATTTTTTTGTCATTGAATTTTAAGTTAATCTAAGTTCCCTTTTTTGAGTGAGTTTAATTAAAATTTCAGAAATACTTTAATATTACCATAAACTGCACATACAGTTGAAGTCAGAATTATTAAACCCCCTGAATTATTAGCCCCCTGTTTATTTTTTTCCCCAATTTCTGTTTAACGGAAAGAAGATTTTTTCAACACATTTCTAAACATAACAGTTTTAATAACTCATTTCTAATAACTGATTTATTTTATCTTTGTCATGATGACAGTAAATAATATTTTACTAGATATTTTTCAAGACACTTCTATACAGCTTAAAGTGACATTTAAATGCTTAACTAGGTTAATTAGGTTAACTAGGCAGGATAGGGTAATTAGGCAAGTTATTGTATAGACCATTTTTAGGGATGTAAACAATAACAATGGTCCTAACGTATTTCCTGTATTACATTCTTAATGAATGTAGCTTCTGAGAATCCCAAAAGGTCCACATATTGATAAATAATGTTATGATAGCTGTTTTAACATTAAGTTGATTGAATCGCCTCTTGTTATAGTTATGAAATAGTTTGACAACAGGAAGGAAATGTTCATGGGCCAATGACATGACCACATTGAAATGGTCTATAACGATGGTTTGTTCTGTAGACTATCGAAAAAAATATATAGCTTAAAGGGGCTAATAATTTTGACCTTAAAATGGTTTTTAAAAAATTAAAAACTGCTTTTATTCTAGCCAAAATAAAACAAATAAGACTTTCTCCAGAAGAAAAAACTATTATCAGAAATACTGTAAACATTTCCTTGCTCTGTGAAACATCATTTGGGAAATATTTAAAAAAGAAAAACATTTTCAAAGGGGGTTTAATAATTCTGATTTCAATTGTATGTATTAACTGACACACTGTAAAAAATGTAATTGACACAAAGTCAAGACAACAAATTTCTTTTGTTGCTTTAACTTATTTTAAGAAGTTAATCAGGTTTCAACTAAATGTTTTAAGTTATAAAAAGATTGATGTAAGTTGAGATGACTAGAAAAGTTCATTTGATTCAACAAAAAAATTTAAGGCAGCAAGCATTTTTGTGCACTGCATGACAGTAGCAGGCTGATATGAAAACTGAAAATTGTGTTTATGCATAAAAACAGCAAAGGATTTAGCAGACTAACACATGAACACTTGCCAGCTCAAACATGGCGCTGGTGCAATGAGCGTTTATCTGCATAAAAGCATCTGCCAAATGTATAAATGCACCCTAAATGTTAATAAATGTAAATGCAAATAAACAGCAACTATATTCACGACAATAGATTTGATGAGAGTTTGCACCAAAACCAACTATTTGATATACATAAGGATTTGACCTTTATTTGACCTGGTATTTGATATATATATAAAGATATACAAAGTGTTTCTCACCTTTTTCCAATTATATGGTTGTCTTCATTTTATTCCCTGCTGTCAGTTCATTTTACTTCCCTGATGGCTCAGATAAAAAAAGAAACAGATTAGCAGATTAGTAAATATACTGAAAAATATGTCACTAATGAAAAGAGCTGATCAATGAAATGGACATATAATAAAAAAAAAGAAAACAGACCTAATAAATGCTGTTCTTTTGAGCCTTTAAAGCAACTAATGCTCTATAAATGCTCTATAATAATACTAAGAAAAAATTATATAAAAAAATGCATCTGTACTCTAAAGAAGTCAAGCACTAATGTAATGGCACAAGGGTGAATGAAAAGGATAACAGAATTATTATTTTTTTTGGCTAAACTGGTCCTTTAACATCCACTACGGTACTGGCATAAAGAAAGTTTGATTAGCTAATTATTAGCAAGGATTACAACAAATGCCCCACGGGGTCTAGACTGCCTAATATGATTATGTTATTATAAAAACAAACTATGGGGGTTAGCGATTATGTTAATAAATTAGGTCAGGCAATACAACTTGTTCAGGGGTTACCAAGTCAAAATGACTGATATGGAGATTTGTCGTCACTTCATTTTTAAAAAGGTAACACTTTAGTTTAAAGGGGATCTATTATGGCCCTTTTTACTAGATGTAAAATACATTTCTGATGTCCCTAGAGTGTGTATGTGAAGTTTCAGCTCAAAACACCCCACAAATAATGCTTTATAATTCTTTTATAATTCTGCCCCTTTTAGGCTTTGATCCTAATTGTGCCATTTTGGTGACTGTCGCTTTAAATTCAAATGAGATTTTCAAAAGAGGGCGGAGCTACAAATGCCTGTGTCAGCATAGTGGCAGATTCAAAAACAAGGTCCTATGCTAATGAGGGAGAGATCGTCACTAATGGTCAGGGCTTTCCCCCTCTGATGACACGTACAAAGGGAGAATGTCAATCAAAGTGTTTCTGCAGACTGTTTTTATGAAGTGTGATTATAAAAAATAAAATTAATACATTTTTATTATTAGCAGCTGGTTATATTCAAAGGCTGTTGACACACAACTTTGTTTAAACCCCTTATAAAAGTGATTTTTGCTTGATAGGTCCCCTTTAAGTACCAATTCTCACTATTAACTAGTGGTTTATTACCTGCATATTGGCTGTTATTTAGTACTTGATTTTATTTAGCGCATGATCTTATTATACATCCCTAATCCTACCTAATACCTAAACCTAATTACTATAATAACTATTAATGGTGTGTTAATAGCAAGAAAATTTGCTTAAAATAAAGTGTGACTAAAAATATGTATATAAAGTATATAAAAGTATATCTGTATACAGCTAGTGTAGATACTTAACATATATTGCCTATTATAAATCAGAAACAAAAACAACTCACCAAAAAGAGTTAAATGAATGAATAAACAATAGAAAGGCTATGTAAGAAATGTCATAAAACCAATAGTGCCATTTTATAAAGTATGAAATATCAGTCGGCAGAAACAGACACCAGAGTTAACCTTGAACAAAGACACGATTGGAGCAAAAAGCCGTTCAAAGAGGTTTTATGTTTCCCAATAGTAACGCAATGTCTGACCAACAGGGATCAAAATAAACCCACGAAGAATGACCTTTATGTTGGATACCTGTGTCCGTGTGTGTTTACTTGTTTATGTGGTTTACGAGGACACAAAGTTGTATAATTGTATTCTATTGTGGTGGTTTATGAGGACATCATAATTCAAAACACTTAAAAATCCTACCTAACAGAGTCTTTTGACATTCAAAATTTGCCACAAGTTTCCTGTGAGTGTTAGATTTAGAGGTCGAGGTAGAGTAAGGCCATATAATAAGCATTTTTGGAGAGTCCTCATAAACCATACAAGTATATGTTTTTGTAGGATGTTGTTATCTGTTTTCATGACTCATTATGTCAATTTTCATTATGTCTTCCTTTTACAACATGTCTATGAAGCACTGTCGCATGCAAAAACTATTTTCGGCATGCATCATGCCATGGAAAAATAAATGAAATATCATTCATTCGATATATAAAAAAATAATAATAAAACAGAATAATCATTACACAAGTACTGAAGCCAGAGGACATATATTTATGGTAAATGTGACTTCTTATCACACAGCTTTTCTCATAATTATGAGTCAAATAGTCATAAGTGTGAGGTCTAACTCAGAAATGCAAGAAGCAAACTCAGAATTATGAGAAAATGTAAAAATTGGGACTTACATATTCCACTTGCTGTATTGTGAATGCGGAGGCGGCACGGTGGCTCAGTGGTTTTGCTCAGTGGTTCTCAGTGGCTCTTTTTTGAAAGAAAGATGAGACCAAACAATGAACTGTACAAAGTTTCAATTACAATGAAAAAGACAGAATTGCTAGAAGTGGAAGGAATCAAAGATTAAACAGTCATAACTGTGAAATAGAAATTCGGAATTCATAGAAAATAACCCAGCAAAATACAAACTTAGAATTAAAAAAAGAAGAAGAATTGCAGGAAGTAAACATGAAATTAAGAGAAAACGACCTTCTTGCTGTGAGTCAAACGTACTACCCACTGCGCCACCGTGCAGCCCGATATCATTATTGTTCAATATGGAAAAGAATTCATCGAGATTGAATTTTTGCCATATCGCCCAGCCCTAGTTGACAGCAAAATTATTAGCCCTCATGTGAAATTTTACCTCTTTTTTGTAATATGTAAAAATATTTCCTTTTTTTTGTCTTTGCCATGATGACTGTATAATATGACAAATTTTACAAGATAGTATTAAGCTTAAAGTGCAATTTAAAGGCTAAACTATGTTAATTAGGTTAACAAGTTAGGATAATTAAGCAAGTCATTGGACAACAGTGGTTTGTTCTGTAGCCAGTCAGAACAGAAAAATGTCATTCACTCATTTTCCTTTGGCTTAGTCCCTTTTTTCATCAGGGGTCACCACAGTGGAATGAACCGCCAACTATTCCAGCATATATTTTACGCAGCGGATGCCCTTCCAGCTGCAACCCAGTACTGGCAAACACCCACACTACACTATGGCCAATTTAGTTTATTCAATTCACCTATAGAGCATGTGTTTGGACATGCCAACACGGGGAGAAAATTCAAACTCCACACAGGAATGCCAGTTGACCAGCCGGGACTCGAACCAGCGACCCTCTTGCTGTGAGGTGACAGTGCTAACCACAGAGCCACCATGCCGCCCACAAAAAATTTAATTAAAGAATAATAATTTCTTTAAAAATGTTACCTTAACAGTTATTTAAACAAACAAACAAACAAACATGAAAACTGCTTTTGTTACAGCCAAAGTAAATGAAATAAAACTTTGTCTAGAAAAAAATCATATAATAGGAAACACTATGGGGAACACATGGGAAATATTTGGAAATAAGGAAGTCTATTCAATTTGCCTTCAATTGTACATTCTAATTAGACTCTAAGCATGGATTGTGCGTGTGGATGTGATTTGGCCATTTAGCAGAGAGCATATTTCACTCACAACAGGTCTTTGAGCAGTGTCTGGAGAGCGTTGGTTTGGACAGGTCGTGTTCTGTGCTTCTGATTCAGTGTCAGGTTGATGAGACGCCCCTGCTGTGAGCACCATATGCTCCTGTAGGCCCTTCACTGCCGTCAGCTCTTCCTGTACACACTCCTGGCCTCATAGTGAAGCCTCACAGTGCATCAAACCAGGGCCAATATCTCAGAGATTATGAAGCAACTCCAACCTGCTTCTGTCAAAGACACTATATAGCATGCTTTCATATGGGTTTTGCATATTGAGGGGAATTATTCACACCTAAAAACATCTCAAACTAATGTGCACTGTGAAAAAAAAAAAGATCCACTCTCACTTAAAATCATAAAATGTTAAAATCTGAAATGATTCATTGGATTTATTACATTTTTTTAAGGTAAGTGGTTGCAAACTATTTATATGGCCTGAATTTAAACAAACAAATTAAGTTAAACGTTACTACATTGAATTTGTTTGTTTCAATTCAGCCCATATAAATTGTTTGCAACCACTTACCTTAAAAATATGTAGTAAATCCAATGAATCATTTTTATTCATTGTAATTTCAGCTAAAAATCATATATTTATTATTCTACTAAAGTAAAATGCCACTTTCATCTGGAATGGGCCTTAAAAAAACATAGTAAATCTAATGAATTATTTTTATTTTTTGGATTGTTTGGCCGGGAAGTGTTCTCAAAACTCAAAAGACCTGCACAAATGAAATTAACACAATATCTTCATACAAAACAAACCCAGACAATCTCAAAATAAATTATGTATCTCATATTTTTACTTAGACTATAGTAAACAAATCTAAAACCGAAACAAAAATGCTTAAAATCCTCACAAAAAAAGTTTACAGTTTAACCAAATAATTGCATTACGAAAAAAACAGTAATATTCATAATAATATGTTAGCATCATGCTAAAAATGTGTTAAACACATTAGCAAGATTAGCACCTGGTATGTTAATCATGTTATCACAAAGTTAGCACAGGCTACAGATATGCTAGCAACATTTTTCATGCCAGAAATGTGATAAAACATGTTAGCATTGTGTTAGCAACATGCTAACATGTTAACATGTTATTGAATCTTAACACAAAATACCCATACAAACAAAGCTTTTCGATATATTTTAAATGTTCAGAAAAGTCTTTACAGTAGTTAGCATTGAAGTTTTACTCATCTACACATTATATAAATATTAAAGCTTCTTTATTGGCATAAACTGTTACTTGAAGAACATTTAACATCTGTTCAATCCACAAATGGTCCTTTATTGTTAAATGTTTCTTTTAATTATTAAAATATGAAATTAAAATGGTTCTTCTATGGCATCATTGAAAAATTAAGTCTTTATTTATTCTACAATTCGTTTAAACAGAATTAAAAAATTTCAGTGACCCATAGCGTTATTACCACCAGCTATCTAGCATTTGCAGATCACTGGAGAACTACACATCTGACACTTTAATCAAATCAAATCAAATCACTTTTATTGTCACATCATCAGCAGCACGTGTGCTATGATGAGTGAAAGGCTTAGGTGCTGGCTCCAGACAGTACAAAATACAGATAGTGAAAATACAAAGACAGTGCAAAATGCAGACAGTGCAAAACTGTTCGAACTACAACTCCCATCATGCACCTTACACACACCAGTTCCAGATTACCACTGATTGCACACACACAGCTGAAGCTCCTAACTGATTACAGGACTATTTATACACCTCACATTCACACACACTTTGCTGAGTCTTGTTTTCCCCATGAGCTTTACAAAGCGTTTCCTTGTCTTGCCTACCGTGGTTTTGACCTTTGTTTCGTTTTTCTGTTTATGTTGTTTTGACCATTCACCTGCTTTCTGACTATGCTTTGGATTACCTGTATGCTCCAGTTCGCTCCTGTTTTGACCACTGCCTGCCTGACTATTCTAAGCTGCAGGTGGATCCTCACCTGGCTGGCTCCAGTCTCAAGTCTCTGGATATTCTGGATATTATAGATAGGGTGAGGTGCTCGGTCACCCGGGAGGAGCTCGGAGTAGAGCTGCTGCTCCTCCACATAGAGAGAAGCCAGCTGATGTGGCTCGGGCATCTGTTTCGGATGCCTCCTGGACACCTACCTAGGGAGGTATTCCAGGCATGTCCCACCGGGAGGAGGCCTCGGGGAAGACCCAGGACATGCTGGAAGGACTATGTCTCTCGGCGGGCCAGGGAACACCTCGGGATCCCCCCGTAGGAGCTGGAGAAAGTGTCTTGGGATAGGGTAGTCTGGGGTTTTCTCCTGAGACTGCTGCCCCCATGACCCAGCCCCAGAAAAACGAAAGAAAATGAATGAATGAATGAATGAATGAATGAATGAATGAATGAATGAATGAATGAATGAATGAATGGATCCTCATCTCTGTTGTCTCCGACCCTATGTTACACATAGGAACCCTGGCAAGAGTTTGAAACAATACTTTTGTCCATTTTGTTTGTCCACTCTAGAATCACCAAAATGGCAGGCATTTCAGCCAAAGTAACAACCCAAATTGCATTTTTTGGAAGAATATTTTTCAGTCTTCTTTATTGGCATATTAATAAACTATTCATCTAAGATCTATTTTGATCTATGAAAATGCTCTATAAATGTGAAGTTCCCATAAATACCCTAAACACTGACCATCGTCATTATCAGAAAAGCTCACAGTAGAGATGCAAGCATATCTTATAAAAGTTATTTCTGATTCAGCGGCCCCATCAAAACATCTGTGAAAACGAATGTGTCTGCGCATTTAACGCTTGTCATAATCCTGATGATGCTTTAGCTTTGGTCTAAAGGGACCGAAAAATCTGCCATTTTTACAGAATGATCCGTCACCTCAGGGACCAGTACAGTGGAAATAATCTTCAGGAGCCTTTCAAGCTACGCATCATTAAGGCATTTGCTAAATTACTGCTGCTTAAGATCCTTCAATCTTTTGACAGCTTTGAGAAAATGTGACGGTGCATTAAATTCAAGGGTCGACAGGCTGCATTTGATGCTGTTATTAGAGTTGCTGCTGGCAGGAGGTCAGAATGTCCTACTCCATCTCAGGAGGACAGCTGAGCCCCTCAAACAGTTTTCACAACAACATAACCTACAAGGTCAAAAAAGTAATAAAATAAAGTTCCAGCTGCCATGTAAAATGAAAGGTTTAAAACCGAGTGAAAGTACGGTTGGCTGGCAGGGCATTGCTATGTTCTTTTTGCTAGGTGCAGGGCATTACTAGTGTTTTAGTACATTGCTTTGCAGTTCATTTGGTGTCATTCATTTCCAGACTAAGCTAATAGGAAAAACGTGCCTATGCCTACATTTTTGCGAAACATAAAATACATTTCTCTGGCTACGTTTCATTGCATGTTTCAGAAGACAAATCCACTAGAGGGCGTTGTCTGCATTTTTCCATTAATCGGCTGTCGCTGAACATGTCAAACCAACTATGAAAGACCACATTTTAGCCTCGGATTACCGGAATCTTTTAGGATTTCCCAAATTTGTCTCAGATGACCAAACAGTGGCTGTAATCAAACAGGGTTTTACTTTAGGGTATGTTTTGTTGTACGTTTTATATACACGTGCTCTTTGTACACATCCACGAAAAGTCAGGGTTTGTTGTACAGATCACCTAGCGAACCACTGCCCTAAATCCTTCACTAAACTTAACCTATAGTGTTTTCAAAAGCAAAAATAAAAGAAAAGTGCACTGTGACCACATAGTTTTACCTTGATTCTACATTGCTTTATCTGTTTTGAGGAACCACGCTTCACCGAACTCAAGTACAATGCCACAAAGTCAGCTACTGAGCAAACTGACCACACCAGTATTAAAAGATAGATAGGTGAGGCCAATGTATTCGATTACAAATCATAGACCCCCATTAAGTTGCTTTGTGGTATTTATTTGGTGTTGCGCAAAAAACTGAATGAAAATAATCCTTTATTCATCGATAATATGTCCCTGTAAATATCATTAGTGTGAAAAGGAACAGGCGTCATTCCGTATCGTTCATTTCACCTAGAAACTGCAGTCAAAAGTATATTTTTGTGCATTCACAAAAATGTAGGCTGAAGTATTTTCCAAATGAGCCTGTGTTGTTCATCTCAGTCATTGCAATAAGATTTTCAAACAGAGTTATTGGTAATGCACCCAGAACTTGTCATTAACACAATGTCTAAATGCATTATGGCTAAATGCAGCTAGATTTCAGCAGTGGTCAGTAGAGGGCACTAGGGTGCCACCCTTCCTGAGTGACACAAAATAAAATCAATAATTGTTATGGTGCATTATATAGGTTGACTTTTATGGGATATGTCTGATAAAAAATCATCTGTGCAAAGAATTTGCTGTCCCTAAATGTCTCATATGGTTGTCTTCATGTCTAAAATTCAGCTCTATGGTGATGGAGAAATCATCTACAGGAGGTGGCATGTTTTCTATGTAACAGTTTAGCCAATCGCTGTGGACACTTCAAAATAAGAGGATAAATAAGTAGGAATCCAACGCGTGATGTTTAATTTATTTTTTTGCATTTCACATGTCTGGTGAGTATATGCATTTTTCCAACATTGCATATTTGTTTATTAAAAATAGTTTACAACACTATAACATACCATTATTTATGCAGTGTCAATACATATAAATGCCACTTCAGTTTACTTTGCAGTAAAATGATGGATTTTGTAGATACTTTATTTGATTTGACTGGTAACAACCATACCATGGCTTATTATGTTAACTGAAGTAATAACTTGCTGAAAAATTTAATATGAAAGATGACACATATGTTAAGTTTAGGGGAAAATGGCCTTTATGCAAAACATTCCTTGGAAATATTCGCAAGACTAGTGAATATCAAATAAAAAAATAATATACAAAGCAATTTCCCAACCACAAAATTGTGACCAGTGAATGTGCTAACTGGCTAATAACTTTGGAAAGATAGTAGTCACATTGGCTGGAGGCCAAAAAAATGTTAATGACAAGTCCTGATTCAAACGTTTAGTTACATATTTTATATTTCATTGTATTGTTATTCAAATTTAGTCTTTCCATTTTTAAATAAATGTCTTTAAAAGTATGTTATGCTCACTAAAACTTCATTTATTTGATAAATAATATAAAAAAAGTATTTTGTGAACAATTCTTAACATTTAAAAATGTTTTCTATTATAATACTTGAAAAAAAGAAGAAAAGGCTGAATTACCCAATTTCACAAAAATGTGTTTTTTTACCCAAGAATATTTGGGTAATTTGTCATTAGCCAGTTTCTCAAATAGGCTGATTCACTGCTCAATAAAGAATATATTCAAATTATTTATGTGTAATTATTGAATAATTGTTTTTTTCTTATTGAAATTAAAACTGTGTTTAGGATTATTTAATAAAAGGTTCAAATTAAACTCTGAAATTAAAATAGTTTGCTATACTGTACATTACAGATTATGTCTTTAATGGCTGTTTTGAACAATGCATCCTTGCATTGAAAAAAAATAAAAAATAAAAAAATAAAGTCAAACAAAATAAAATAAATAATTCTAAACACAGTGATCCTGAATTAATTGGTAATTTGTTTTCCATAGGAATTTAACACTCATCAAGAGCCTTGAGCTGTGAACAAGAAACCTTTTAAATGAATGTCTTTGAAGGTATATTATGCTCTCTAAAACTGCATTTATTTGATCAAAAATCATGTAAAAAAATAAAAAGTATGTTTGTGAACAAGTCTTAAGATTTAAAAATGTTTTCTATTATAATACTTGTAAAAAATAACAATAAAAAGCTACTCTTATTGAAATCAAAACTGTTTTTAGGATTATTTAATTAAAGGGTCAAATTAAACTGAAATGAAAATAGTTTGCTACAATATAAATTACAAATGTCTTTGATGGCTGTTTTGATTAATGCATCCTTGCTAAATGAAAATATTAAATACAAAAATATATAATAAAATAAAAAAAATAAACAATTAAATGATAATATCCTGAATTTATTGTGTTGTTTTTCATAGGAATTTAACACTCGTCTTGAGCCTTGAGCTGTGAACAAGAAACCTATAAGCAACTATACATTTCTCCAGGGTTCTTGTTTAGAGTGCCGAGGTTTGCGTTTTAGCAGCCGATTTTTCATTGACTCTGCAGCGTCATCCACTGCACAATTAGCACTTTGATTTCTCCATTTTAGTTTCCGTGTCAGCGCTCATGTCAACGCTTCCTTGACCGAAATGAACAATGTGTCATTGAATTTGCACTGTAAGAGATCTCTGAGCCTTTCTCTCCCCTCCAACTCAACACATTAAAGAATGAAATGCTGCTCTCTATTTATAGTCTCGAGACTGAGAACTTATGAAACTTTAATGCTCTGCCTCAGAAACAAGAGTGGTCCAGTAATACCCGCACCCTGGAGATATTAAACTCCATCGTCCTTGCATCTTAAGTGGGAATTCAAAAGACGAGAGGTTATATAAACACGGACGGCCACTGGGTTGTTGGGAAGAGCGCAGTGTGTGATTTATTAAAGCGAGCTGGTGGCCGGAGCTGGAAAACATCACCCTCTTCATAAACCATGGGATATTATGGTGAATTCACAGAGCTGCTGCTTGGTATTCATGACACAAAACTAATCGATAGCCAAGCTCAGTTAGTGTGTTGTGTTGTCTCACGGCAGTTCGTTATAGACCATTTCAATGTGGTCATGTCATTGGCCCATGAACATTTCCTGCTTGTTATCAAAGAATTTCATAACTGTAACAAGAGGCAATTCAATCACAACTTAATGTTAAAACAGCTATCGTAACATTATTTATCAATATGTGGCTCTTTTTGGATTCTCAAAACCTATAGAAATTAAAAATGTAAAACAGGAAATGCGTCGGGACCATTGTTTTTGTTTACATCCCTCAAAATGGTCTATACACTGAAAAAAAACAGCCCCAGTGGACCAACTTAAATAATTACTTCAACTTCTTCGACCTAAATAAGTTTTTCCAACTTCTTTATTACTGTAAACCGTATTAAATGAAGTGGAAAATTCATGTAGTTGTGACAAGCCATAATAATTTGCTTAAGTTTTCACTTTTTACAGTCTACAGTCATGAAATTTAATCATGTTCGCATACACAAATTTTCCCCTTTTTTTTACTTTTCCGCTGCGGACGAAAGTGAAGAGCGGGAGGGGGGTGCGGGAGGTATCATGGACGAAAGTGAAGAGCGCGGGAGCGGGGTGCAGGAGGTATCTCGGACTAAAGTAAAGAGCGGGAGGGGGTGCAGGAGGTATCTCGGACGAAAGTGAAGAGTGGGAGGGGGGTCCGGGAGGTATCGCGGACGAAAGTGAAGAGTGGAAGGAGGGTGCAGGAGGTATCTCGGACGAAAGTGAAGAGCGGGAGGGGGGTGCGGGAGGTATCTTGAAGGAAAGTGAAGAGCGGGAGGGGGGTGCGGGAGGTATCGCGGACGAAAGTGAAGAGTGGGAGGGGGTGCGGGAGGTATCGCAGACAAAAGTGAAGAGCGGGAGGGGCGTGCGGGAGGTATCGCGGACGAAAGTGAATGGGGGGCGGGGTTGGGGGTTGTATCGCGGATGAAAGTGAAATGGGGGGGGGGGGGTAAAGTGCGTGGGCCCTTAGAAAAAGTCCCCCACTAGCGGTGCACCTGCTTTAAAATGAGCTGAAATAACACAATTATTGAGGTTTTTTGGCACAAATTGTTTTATGTTCAATCCACTTAAATTTGTTAAGTTAACCTAATCGATTTGTGTTGAGACAACACGAATGAATTGTATGGAACCCTGCATTTTTTACAGTGCATTTCAATAGGTTTTTTCTTCTTTTTTTCTTTTTGTTAACGACTATTCACCTATTGGATTTCAATCCGCAATTAACCCTTTTCACAAGACAATGATGATGACATGTCTAAGGGTCATCAGCATCTTAGTTCCTTGAAAGTTTTTAATATTTAGGTTTTTTTTTTTTTATTATGTACATATATAAAGCTACAATCAAAATGTTTTTTTTTCTTGCTTTTTCAAACTACTTAATTAAAATGAGCTGGAAAACACAATTATTGACATTTTTTGTAAACAACTTAATTGTTTTATGTTCAATCCACTTAAATTTATTAAGTTAACTTAATCAATCTGTGTTGGGACAACATGAATGAACTGTGTGGAACCCTGCATTTTTTTACAGCGTAAAATTATACTTTGTATTATATAATCATTGCATCAAATTACAAAAAAATAATAATAAAATGCCGCTTATGCAAGGTGTTTCTAATGCAGCGTCTATGGGCAGGACGGTTAATTTGATGTTGTTCTCTCTTCTGGCTGTTGTTATCTGTTTCACATATTTTTTATTTCAGCTTTTTTTTTTTTTAAGTTGTGATCACATCATGTTTTTCGTTTATTATTTGAGCAAATAGGAATGCGAAAAAAATATTTGTGGTACTCTCCCATTAACTGCTCTCGAAGTTTACCCAACTATGGGATGAGTTCTGCAGCTGAGAAACACTTAAATGTGATAAGGGTCTATTGACCTTGCAATGCTTAAGTGTACTCGTTTTATTGCGATTATTTTAGAACTTCCGATTCAGTCGCCGATTGGGAGAAATGACTAGGAATAATAAACATCAGAAAACGGTCAAACTTCTTGCTCTAAAACAAGTGTGTTCATGACTATACACAAAAAAGTAGATTAATATAATAAGAAAATGTCAGTTTGAAACATCAAGCAGCATAACAAGCTGTTTTTAACATCTAAAAATCAACAGAAGTGAACGAGACCAGAAGTCTCAAGCCAAAAAGAATCCATTGGTCGCTCATACGTCAAGAATAAAGTCAATAGAGAATGGGAATGCGCATTCTGGTAACTAAGTACACAGGAACCTGGATTCCATTGATCTCTATTGATTAACTGTATCATATATACACTCATCAGCATGTAAATATGTGTGTTTATGATGGATCGGGAGATACGAAAGATCTACTGGCTATTGGAATATGCCTAAAATAGTTTGTAAGTCATGTTGAGGAGCACAAAAAAATGCCTATTGGAATTATGTTAATGTACATGTTGAGGAATATCATGTCTGTGAAAACAAATTGATAGATTAAATTCCGTGACTATATAATGAACTGCCGTGAGACTAGGTTTCGTGTTATCTTGTGGTCATCCAATAATCATTGACTTATTTTGGACATTTTATACCTTCTCAAACATGAACTCATAATACTTTACTATCCATATGTACTGTATTCATGAGAGGATGCCATTGATGCAGTTTAACTTTGGCTTCGGATTTGATCCACAAGTGTTTGATGAAAGGCTCTATTCCTGCATCATGTTTCCCGTTTATTATTCATTAGGATGAATGCAACAAAGCACTCGCTCTCTGTCCTGGTGCTCAGAGTGGTGGAGGGTCTTTTTTCGGCTCAATGAGGGTGTTGTGGGGCTCATGGAGTGGCCCAGCAGAGAATGCTGAGGATGAAGATGGCCATTGTCTGCGCTCTCATGCGTTCACTCTATCTATTGTTGTCTGATCATGTGAGGATGCCAGCGGATGTCGTCATTGCGTGGCCTTATGTTGTGATGGGTAGAGATTATTTCTTTCTATATATCTATCGATCTATCTATCTATCTATCTATCTATCTGTCTGTCTGTCTGTCTGTCTGTCTGTCTGTCTATCTGTCTATCTATCTATCTATCTATCTATCTATCTATCTATCTATCTATCTATCTATCTATCTATCTATAGTCTGTCCATTCATTGTCCATTGTATGCCTGAATGTCTGTCCATGCATCCATTCATCCATCCATCCATTGTCTGTCTGTCCATCTGGACATTCATCTCCATCCATCCATCCATCAATCCATCCATCAACTGTCTGTCTTTTTATCTATCCATCCATTCATCCGTTCATCTGTCCATCCATTGTCTGTCTGTCCATCTGGTCATCCATCCATTGTCTGTCCGTCTATCTGTCCATCCATCCATCCATCCATCCATCCATCCATTCATCCACTATCCATCCATCCATTTACTGTCTGTCCATCAATTCTTCCCTTAATCCGTCCGTCTATCCATCCATTCATCCATCCATTGCTTGTCTGTCATGCCTGTCTGTTCATCCATCCATCCATC
>CAIGQV010019950.1:2388353-2405430 GCA_903798115.1 Danio jaintianensis | reverse complement strand
GATAGATAGATAGATAGATAGATAGATAGATAGATAGATAGATAGATAGATAGATAGATAGATAGATAGATAGATAGATAGATAGATAGATAGATAAACTAGACTGTAAAAGTTACTCGTTGACTTTACTTAAAGTGAGTAAACCCATTGCCCAAATTTTTAAGTAAATGAACTATGTGCATGATTCTAAAAATTAAATTAAATCAACTTAACAGTTCCAAGTTATAATGGGTTTACTCACTTTTTTAAGTAAAGTCAACTTGTCACTCTAAAGGCAACGGGTTTACTCACTTTTTTTATTAACGTAAATAATCACTTTTTACAGTGTAGGTAGATTTAATATTACTTTAAGATAATATAATACATACTTTTTAAAATGCAGAAACTAACATTCTTCATGACAGATTGTTAGTGCTTTTCCCCCCTGTCTGGACTAATTTATGCTTTGCGCTGAATATTCTGTTGTCATGCTTGTTTTTCAGTTAGACCGCTTCGACCTTCAGCAGGTCGCAGTGATGACTGTTTTCTTGTGATTTACCTCAGAGCTGAAAGGGAAATGCTTTGAGGGCTTGATTGTGTCGTCTGTTGATTACATGATAAAACGCGACACGACAAAAGATGATTGCAATTTGTTGGCGGCAAGTCGACTGAATTTACAAGCACAAATCAACTGAAGAATTGCAAACCCAGTCAAGCAGTCGATGATTACACAAATCAAAACACAAACAAAAACATGAGCCATTACTGATTAGCAAGGCTCATGACTTAATCTTCAGGTCTAAGCGTCAGTGATCAGATGTTCAGTTTGTACATGGCAGACAGTGAAACACAAGTAAACAACCCTAGACTGAAATTGAAAATAGAAGCAAATGTAGAGCATTTACAGTATTTAGCATAGAGTTTTCCTTCAGCTTAGTCCCTTATTTATCAGGGGTTGCCACAGCGGAATGAACCAACTATTCCAGCATATTTTTTAAGCAGCCGATGCTCTTCCAGTCGCAACCTAGTACTGGGAAACATCCATACACACTCATTCACACACACACTCATACACTACGGCCAATTTTGTTCACCCAATTCACCTATACAGCATGTCTTTAGACTGTGGGAGAAACCGGAGCACCCGGAGGAAACCCACGCCAACACAGGGAAAGCATGCAAACTCCACACAGAAGTGCCAACTGGCCCAGCCGGGACTCGAACCAATGACCTTCTTGCTGTGAGGTGATAGTGCTAACCACTGAGCCACCGTGCTGCTATTTTAAGACTTTAGAAGTTTAAAAGACTGGACTCTGTTAAATTAATTTACCTAGCAACCACCCGGAATACCCAAGCAACCACCTAAAAAAATTACACATTGGAATCTAGTAGAATCATTCTGCACCGACTGAATTAAACTCCAGTTGCACTTCCATTGACACGCATCATGAATTAATCGACCAACTATCTGAAAAAACAAACCAAAACGCTGTGCTGCTTTGCCCTGTGGCACATCCTGCAAGTCAATAGTGGCAGTGTTTGCTATTTGTACTATGTGGTCAAGCTCAGTGTTGACCTGGATAAAGGTTAGAGAGTAAACGATAAGGTCTCATTGTCATCGGTTTTGACCTTTGCTCTTCATTAAATGAAAATGTGCTGTTAATTTACACACCCATTATGGCCCATTCCAGATGAAAGTGGCATTTTACTTTAGTAGAATAATAAATATATGATTTTTAGCTGAAATTACAATTAATAAAAATGATTCATTGGATTTACTACATATTTTTAAGGTAAGTGGTTGCAAACAATTTTATATGGGCTGAATTTAAACAAACAAATTAAGTTGAACATTACTAAATTTTATTTGTTTGTTTAAATTCAGTCCATATAAACAGTTTGAAACCACTTACCTTAAAAAAATGTAGTAAATCCAATGAATCATTTTTTTCCAGTGTATGGTCCTTTCATAAAATACATGTTCATGGCTACTGGCACTTTCATTCATTTTCTTTTCGGCTTAGTCCCTTTATTAATCTGGGGTCGCCACAGCGGAATGAACCACCAACTTATCCAGCATATGTTTTACACAACGGATGCCCTTCCAGCTGCAACCCAGGACTGGGAAACATCCATACACACTCATTCACACTCATACACTACAGCCAATTTAGTTTATTCAATTCACCTATAGCGCATGTCTTTGGACTGTGGGGAAAACCGGAGCACCCGGAGGAAACCCACGCCAACATGGGGAGAACATGTAAACTCCACACAAAAATGCCAGCTGACCCAGCCGGGACTCGAACCAGCGACCTTCTTGCTGTAAGGCGACAGTGCTAACCATTGAGCCACCGTGTCACCCTTACTGTTTGGGCAAAAATGAGTCTAATTCAGCAAACATTTTATGGATGCAAATAAAATTTAGACTAATAAATGTTTGTTTCCACAAAGATTGCTTGTGTTTTTACATGAGTTACTTGAACTCACAGATAAAGCTGCAGGCTGTACCAATCCATTAACGTAGTAAGAGAAAAATGACTTGATCTTTGAATTAATAGATAAATAAATTGTAGGCTCAAACAGACGAGCAGTTCAATTCAATGTCATTTTGGTTCTGCTACAATTAACTATAAAGTCAACCCAAATATTCAGAAATAAATAATAACTTATAAATAAATTTGCTACAAAACGTTTCAAGTGGATGCACGGCACCATAGGGTGCAAAAAGACAATCAACCTTTAAAGTCTGCATTCATTGGAAGTTGCTGAGACTTTTATTTCAGTATGTTGAACTGAAACTGAATATTGAGTAGGGGCGGGGATTTCTTTTTGCGCCTCATTAGCTTATAGCAAACTAATAGTAAGGAGTCAGACTTTGATTGAAGATTAGCAAAACAAACCTTTTTTTTAGTGGATTAACTTGCATGGACTAATTGTTCACCTAAAGACCAAAAATGTGTGCTAGCAAAGCAAATATAGTAAATTTGGATTCCACACAGAACTTAATTTAGGAAATAGCATCCTCCTTGAAGATATCCTCACTATTTTCTGTTCCATCTGTCTCACTGTGTCTCTCAGGAAATAAGTCCCTTGACAGCGGGATTGCCGAGATGGAGGAACTTCCGGTTCCCCAGAACATCAAAATCAGCAACATCACATGCGACTCCTTCAAGATCTGCTGGGATATGGACTCCAGGTCTAAGGAACGCATCACGCACTACTTCATCGACCTCAACAAGAAGGAAAACAAGAACGCCAACAAGTTCAAACACAAGGTGAATGATCACAGCAGCTTTCTTCTGAGCCTAATCTGTTCTGTTGTAGGCCCCACATAGACATCTGATATACATTCACATTTAGTCATTTAGCAGCTTTTGTACAATTGAGGAGGCATTCAGTGATTCAACAAGAAGAGGCAATACACACAACAAGTGCTAATTATACAAAGGAACTGTTAGTGCTCAGAGAATTAAGTGCTAGAGTTAGGAGGGAGAGTGTTTTTTTATAGAGAGAAGAGTGTTTCTACAGGTGGTTTGTCAAGCCCACTCACCTGTGTGAGGCACACTTCTTAAATGCACAATGTTTTTATAGATATGGAGTGACTGTAAGAAAGTGTCAGGTGCAAATGTCCGTTAAAGTGGCAGAGAGATGAAAGTATGTGTTTTCTTTAGGTGGTTTGTCAAGCCCACTCACCTGTGTGAGGCACACTCAGAATTGCATAATGTGGGGGGGGGAGAGAAAAGAGGGGGACCTGGTTTTGGGAGCTGGGACTGTGGATAATATTTCACAGGGGGGTAAGATGATTAAAGTTGAGGGCTCTAACAGCTTGTGAGAATAAACTGTTGTGGGCTCTAATACTCCAGAACCGTCTTCCTGATGGTAAGAGCTGGAAGAGACTGTGGAAGGGATATATGGCAATGACGTGTTGTGCATTTAGAGATGCTCTTCTGCATACCTCGGTTGTAACGAGTGGTTATTTGAGTTACTGTACATATTAGTAAATGTAATATGTACATTTTTGCAATATTTTGAAATATATGTTGGATGTATGCCATTATTCATTCATTCATTTTCTTTTCGGCTTAGTCCCTTTATTAATCTGGGGTCGCCACAGCGGAATGAACCGCCAACTTATCCAGCATATGTTTTACGCAGCAGATGCCCTTCCAGGTGCAACCCATCACTGGGAAACATCCACACACACTCATTCACACACATACAGTACGGACAATTTAGCTTACCCGATTCACCTATACTGCATGTCTTTGGACTTGTGGGGGAAACCGGAGCACCCGGAGGAAACCCACGCGAACACGGGGAGAACATGCAAACTCCACACAGAAATGCCAACTGACCGAGGCTCGAACCAGCAACCTTCTTGCTGTGAGGCGAATGTGCTACCCACTGCGCCACCGTGCAGTTCCGTATGCCATTATATATATGTAAAATATATTTACATTATATATGTAAAATTCAAATATGAACTTGTATCTCATATGTAATTTGCATATATTGCATGTATAATTTTTCTATATGGGGCAAAAAGCTGATGTACTGCCATTTTTACGCATTATTATTATTATTTAATATGTCTTCTCTAGGATGTCCCCACTAAACTGGTAGCGAAAGCCGTTCCTCTGCCCATGACAGTTAGAGGACACTGGTTCCTAAGTCCACGCACTGAGTACACAGTTGCTGTTCAGACCGCCTCCAAACAGGGCGATGGAGACTACGCTGTGTCCGAATGGAGCGAGATCAATGAATTCTGCACAGCAGGTGAGGTGCATGTTCACGGTACTTCAAAGCAAAGTTTCACAAAATGTGAAAATTAATTAGATACATCGGATCAGTGTTTCCCAATCCTGTTCCTAAAGGCACACCAACAGTACACATTTTCAACCACTTCCTAATCAAACACACCTAAATCAACTCATCAGAACATTAAAAGAGACTCCAAAACCTGAAATGAATGGGACAGATAAGGGAGACATGCAAAATATGTACTGTTGGTGTGCCTCTGGGAACATGGTTGGGAAACACTGCATTAGATGTCATCTTTAAAGGGATAGTTTACCCAAAATGAAAATGTGCTCAACGTGTACTCTCACTCAAGTGATTCCAAAACTGCTTGAGTTTCTTTTATTTGTTGAACACAAAAGAAGATGTTTTAAAGAATGTTCTGTAACCATTGACTTCCATAGTAGTCAGTGGCTACCAGTTTTCAACATTCTTCAAGAACGAAACTCAAATAGTTTTGGAACAAGTAGAGGATGAGTAAATGATATCAGAATTTTCTGATTGAACTATTCTGTTAAACAAAATCAGGGTGATACGAGGAATTTGAAAGATAGTTATCAAATCAAATGCTGCAATTTTGATTTAATTAAATAATAAAAATATTTCAGCCACCTCAGCTCATTTGCGATATAAATTCATCATTTTTTTCAACTTTTGAAATGTAATAAAGCCACCTATTGGACAGTGTCATTGAAAATTTGCATATGCATCTTTATAATCATGAATCGTGTGCTCACCAAATTTCGTGAACATAATTTTTTTTTTATAAATAAAAACACGTTTTAAGGTTAACTGAAAAACCTAGGACTTATAACAAAAGCATTTTAAAAAATATAATGTCAAATAATTAACAAATGGTTTGATTGATACCAAAGTTAATTAATTAAATTAACATTTTGTGCTGAAATTATGAACACTACATGACCGATATATATTAAAGGAAGGGATAGTTCACGCAAAAATGAAAATTCTGTCATCATTTACCTACCACATACTTGGTTCAAACATTTATGATTTTCATGTTGAACACAAAAGAAGATTTTTTAAAGAATGTTGAAAACCTGTAACCATTGACATCTATAGTATCTGTTTTCCTACACTATGGAAGTCAATGGTTACAGGTTTTCTGCCTTCTTCAAAATAACTTCTACAAAAGTAAGAAACTCATAAAGGTTTGCAAACACATACGGATGAAACAAACACAAGCAAAGTTCCTGTTAACCTTCTTTAAAAGTATTTCACTCTGTTCATGAGTTCAAGCCATATATGTAAAGTTGTTCTGCCCACTTTGAAAGTTTTGACAGCCCCTGACAATGGCGAGTCAACATTTTTCAGATGCCATAGAATAATTCTGCACTGATTTACTTCGTTTTGTGAAAAATCCAGCCTGATCTCACAAGTAAACATAACTATTTTACATTTTGTCAGTTTAGTGGCTAATTCGTATGAGTTTTGTCATACGAAAATTTGTGATTTTTAAAAGGAGGCGTGGCACCAAACCCCACCCCTAAACCCAACCGTCATTGGGGGATGAGCAAATCGTACTAAATTGTATGAATAAGATCGAACGAATTCATATGAATTAGACACTAAATGAAAAAGTTACGAATTTCCATGAGACAGCATTGGAAAAATCCAGAATGGCGGCAAATTTTCATAATTTAGGCCGTTTTGTTCTATTTGAGCCAAGGATTTGTGTAAGATACAACACCTGAGTCAACAATAATGACAACAACATTTCTTTTTTGCTTGAACCACTATATAATCAGTGTAAACAAAATTACCAACTGAAACTGAATAGAAATGCTTCATTAGTACACACCAGGCAAATAATTTACACCTTAAGAGTATTGGTGATGTGGCTGTTGGTTTATGCTGACAATATCCAATACATATTTCTTTTTCCTTCTTTTGTACGTGCAGATTATTCCACTGTTCATCTCACACAGTTGCTGGAGAAAGCAGAGGTCATTGCCGGGAGAATGCTGCGATTCTCCGTCTTTTATCGAAACCAACATAAAGAGTACTTCGACCATGCAAGGTGTGTGCCCATTCCACATGGGCAACAACATCAAATAATCAAAGAAATAATTAATATAATAATAATAATAATATTAATAATAATATTAATAATAATAATAATATATAAATAATTAAAGGGAAACTAAATGACAACACACAAAAATTTATCCTGGCCATAATGTCAATGATGTTTGTCGTTGAGACTATCTATTGGTATCAGACTCTTCCCTATTTACTTTCATTATTTAAAAAAAACGGGAGATATTTGATGATTATGAATATTTGTTTTCCCGCAGACTTAGAACAACATAAGAGGGAGTAAATAAATTTTCATATCATATAAATATTTGCTTTCATTTGAGAAAGTCTCCAAAATGCTGAGTTTTTTTTTTTAAATGTTTAAAGTAGTTCTCTTCATGCAAATCCTCTTCCTTTGTGTTTCTGAATTGAATTTCACATAACCCCAGCAATTAATATGTCTTCTGTATTAACGTAATTCTATCTGGTATTAGCATCAGTGCAATTTGATGAAAACAGCCATTAAAAACAGCCATTTTCTTTATGGCTCAAAAGCCTATTTCTGTTGAATTTAATGCATTTAAGGTGATATAATAAATCTCTAATGAGCTTTTCCAAGAATAAAGCGAATGCGATTTTTGATGTAAGAGGCACAGAGGAATCAAATTAAATCCGTCTGAAAGGCTCATTGCAGTCTGAGGTAGTAAAAAGAAGGACATTCATTCATTTCTCTGCGGAAATCATCATTTTTTCTCTTTTAATATCACTCATGTATATGAATGTATTACTTCATCTTACTTCAGTATTTATTGCTTTGATTCAATAGAAGTCATTGAATCTGCCTTCACTCATCAGTGAGTGAAAGTCTATTAATGCTGTACTTTTGCATGCACATACTTAAGCGAGAAAATGAGCTCCAAAATGGACAAAAAGCATCATGACAATGCTAAGTGGTCAAAGAGATTCACATTCTCTTTTCCAAGTCTCCTGAAATCATATTAACTTTACCAATACCAGTTTCCATTTGAAAGAATTGTAATACTGTAATACTAGCTGTAATACGGGAGTTATACCCTGTTCTCGGAAACAAACCAACAACAGCAAGCTAAATATGTGCTAAAAGACTAAAAATGAAAAAGCTTTTTCTTTGCGATATAGCAGGGAACAGCAATGGGATCCTAAAATATTCTTTCATTGCAAAAATGAATAAAAAAAATTGAGTAAATTACAGGCTGCATTTCTGTATGAGATCAAGCATATTGATCTATTCATTTGTCTGCATCACAAACTGGGTGTTTCTGCATGGAAACACCAAGATCTGTGAGGCTGTCTACTATACAAATTGGTGTTAGGAATAATTGCACTTTTTTGTAAGATAAGGCTGCTAATATATTCGCTAAACTTAATCCACTAAATCTAATGCAACCTTTCTAACTGAATGTACAAAGTCAGTAACTGAAATAAGAGCTGAAAGAAGAGCATCTTTCAAACAGATGCAGATGAAACAAATTATGCATATGCATTACATCACCTTAATATAAAAAAGTATGTTTTGCATATTAAACAATCATTTTAAAAACATCCACTTTTCAGGCACCCAAAAGTGTCGTAAATTTCAGTAAATGAACAGCCAAAATGCAGAGAATCCCCTTGGATTTTTTACTAATGAGCGGCTGAGTTTACTCATCTGTGTTTAATTAGGAATTACTTTAATTAGTTCAAAAAATGTGTTAGCGCCTACAGGAACAATGTTGGCAAGCGCATCTGTAATGTGTTCTCTGACTACAAATACATTGCTCACTTTATAATAAGGTTTCATTATTGGTTAATGTATTTACTAACATTACCTCATATGAACAATAGTTGTACAGAATTTATCATATTTCAACATTTACCAATGCTATAATAATATGCAAATTCATGCTTGTTAACATTAGTTAATGCACTGTGAGCTAACAATGAACAAAGTTTGTAATAAATGTATTGTTCATTGTATGTTCATGTTAGTTAATACATTAACTTACATTAACTAATACAACCTTATTGTAAAGTGTTACCAATACATTTGTATATGATCATATTTGGTTTCTGATAAAAGTATTTGTGATGTATTGTGAAATGGGGGAAGAATTTGTGCATAATTAGGGCTAGATGCTAGAAAGTCTTTCTCTGTGCAGTGGGGGCACAGCTGATCATTTTTAGCCCAGGCTTAATGGAAATACTTACCTCAGTCTACACTCTACAAAAAAAAAAAAATACATTGCTCTAGGTACGTTTCGTTGCATGTTTCAAATGACAAATCCACTAGAGGGCGCTGTTTACATTTTTGTGAATCTGAAATGTTATTTGGGATACATTTTGTTGCACGTTTCAGATACACATCCATTAGAAGGTGGGCATTGTTAGAGAGATCACCTATAAGTGAACCCCTGACCTGAACCCTTTCCTAAACCAAACCAATAGTGTTTTCACAAGCAAACGCAAGAGAAAGGTGCACTGCGGCCACGTAGCTTTACCTTGATTTTACATTAATTTTATTTCTTTTGTGGAACTGTACTTCACCGGACTTGAGCCTGAGAGCTCTGAATGACAAGTACTTTACCGTACAAAATGAATCATTAAGCAAACTGAATAGATAGCAAAACATAAATTATAACAAATCAAAAACACCATTAAGTTGTGGTATTTATTTGGTGTTGTGCAATAAACCGCACAAAAATAGTCCTTTATGGACCATTTTCACAGGACCATTTTTTTTTGTTGTGATGCGTTTAACAGTCATCATACTCTTAAATCCTTGTACGTTTTTAATATTTAGATTTTTTTTTTAAAACATATGTATTTACATGTGTATTATATTATCTTTGCATCAAATTACAAAAAACTAATTAGCGCATGTGCGAGGTGTTTCTAATACAGTGTCTATGAGCGGGACAGTAAATTTGACGTTATTCTCTCTTCTGGCTGCCGTTATCAGTCTCTCACAATTTTTTTCCTTTTTCTGAAAGTCTTGATAACACCATCGTGGAGTTTTTCTTTTATTATTTCAGCAAATAGGATTATAAAAAAATTATTTGTTGTACTCTCACATTCACTGCGCTTTAAGTTTACCCAACCATGACGACTTCCGCTACTAGAAACCCGGAAATGTGAAAAGGGTTCATCAATCAATAATATGTCCCCTGTTAATATCATTAGTGTGAAAAAGAACAAAAGTTGTTGCCGTCATACTTCCCCGTAATGTTCATTTTACCTAAATCTGCAGTCAAAAACAACTCAAATATGTAGGCCGAAGCACATATTTTCAATGAGCCTGTAACTTTGGATCTGTCTGTGTCTGCCTAACTCTATGGTGAAACTGTGTTCACTGTACCTCTGAATGTCCCCTCCATGCAGTCATTCATCACTTACAGTGACGTTTCTCATTGCAGGGAGGCCCAAAACAACAAGATGTCGCCATCAGTGAAGGACAACAGTGGCAGTCACGGTTCCCCCATCAGCGGGAAGCTGGAGGGCATCTACTTTAGCTGCAACACCGAGTTCAACACGGGCAAACCCCCACAGGACTCACCGTACGGTCGATACCGCTACCAGCTGCCAGCAGAGGCGCTCTTCAGCCCCAAGACAAACCTGTATTTCGGTGACTTCTACTGCATGTACACGGCTTATCATTACGTTATACTTGTGATCGCGCCGCAGGGCTCGCCCGGAGACGACTTCTGCAAGCAGCGTCTACCAGCACTGGATATCGCCAACAACCGCTTTATGACGTGCTCGGAGGATGAAGATGGCCAACTGGTGTTCCACCATGCACAGGACCTTATCCTGGAGGTCATCTACACTGACCCCGTGGATCTGAGCCTGGGCACGGTAGCTGAAATTAGCGGCCACCAGCTCATGAGCCTCTCCACAGTCAATGCCAAGAAAGATCCCAGCTGCAAGACCTGCAACATCAGCGTGGGCCGCTAACCTACGAAACTGAACCCTTCTGCTGCCTTGAGCGGCACAGAAAAATAATCGCCTTCTCCTTTAGCCGTCCTCCTTACCCATTGAACTTGTTCATAATTCCTTCTGGTGTCTGTAATGCCTGTTTCACACATCCTCCATGTGCAGTGCGTACGTTTTCCTTCATCCACGGTAAAGCTAAACATTGTAGTCCACTGTAGCCTACGTTTCAGCATTTATACTTCTGTGTTCTGTCTGGGTTGCACTCCAATAGCATCGCTAGTTTTGAAACACTGCAATGCTAGTTGGAGGTGGGGTTGAGTTTCTTCGCCTGTGTTTTAAGTTTACGCCCAAAATGAGTGTGATGCTACTTACAAGTAAACTCACAGTAATTCAGGGAAGGAGGAATAAACACAACAAAAGTATCCATCCTGAGCTCCTCCGTGAGACTTGAGACCAGTGTGGCACACTAGCAGCTCTTAGTCCTATCAAGAGTCGTCATAGCTACCAATCACAGATCTTGTGTTCTGTGTTATCATGATGTGTAGTTATATTTTTTGGGAGGTGTACATCAGGGTATGGCACAGAGTAAAGCCCAATTTATATTTCAGCATCAAGTGATTGCCGTATCCCACGTCGCATCTCTTGCACATAGCAGATCTGTGGGTTTCTCCCACAATCCAAAGACATGCGCTATAGGTGAATTGAATAAACTAAATTGGCCATAGTGTATGAGTGTGTGTGTGAATGAGAGTGTGTATGGGTGTTTCCCAGTACTGGGTTGCAGCTGGAAGGGCATCCGCTGCGTAAAACATATGCTAGAATAGTTGGCACTTCATTCCGCTGTGGCGACCTCTGATAAATCAGAGAATAAGCCGAAGGAAAATGAATGAATGACTGAACTCTAGCAGGCAGTGTGGTTTCTATGTTACACTGTGTCGAGTTTCTTAACTAGTGTTTTGAGTTTACACCGGAAATTCATGCGGTGCTACTGTAACAAAAGTTCAAACTCACACTCGTTCAGGGAAGAGGCAGAAACCGCTAAATGTTTAATCATAAAACGAACAAAATAAAAGTATCCATCTATTTGTTGGATTCGACACTTGTTAAACACTCCCGCCACCGGCCTCGATATACTCATATGGCTCTCAGCCCCGCCCACTTGGCACAGCTATACCAAGCTGACCAATCACAGGTCTTGTGCTATGCGTGATGACTATGCGTGCAAGTTAGGCTATGGCATATAGGGTATGTGACTGTGCAAAGGCTACACTAGACCTACCGTATGCACTTGAAACACAAGTATAAATTGGACTTAAATGGTAGGGTATGCGACTGTATGAAGGCTGTGCCAGTGCACTCAACGCAGAAGTATAAATCGACCTTTACAGGTTACAGCTTTCACACTGCACACAGTTGCAGTCTGGCAGTGCATTCCAGGAGTGGTGCATCTGCAGTACTGCGTTAATAGTTTCCACATCCATTTTTGCAGTGTGGGCAAAATGAACATCGATTGATGCAAAATAGAGTTACTTTATTTTTTAATTAAGTTTATGTTCTACAGTTACTAAATGTCAAGAAAAAAAATTCAAACAGATATGATTTCCCCCGTCATTAATATAGTTGGGAGAGGACAGACATTCAAGAAACAAAGTTTTGAATGACAAGTAAAAAGCATAGGAAGCGGTTTCCTCAAATGTTGGTGCCAACTGTAAGTTTTAAAACTTTTTAATGTGTTTATGAAATTAGTTATTTTCCAAAATAAAAATTTGCTGATAATTTACTCGCCCCCTTGTCATCAAAGATGCTTTGTTTCTTCAGTCGAAAAGAAATTCATGTTTCTAAGATCTTTTTCTAAGGCACACAATGGTTTGAACATTCAAACGGCTGTTTCAAAGTGCATAGTTAATGAAAAAGGGTCTTTTCAAAAAAAAAAAAAAAAAACTATGTAGTTTTTAACCTCAAATACTTATCTAGCACTAGTTCTAGAATGCAAGCTTTTCAGATTTTTGGTCAAAAGTATTTCTCATTACAAGAAAGGCAATCATTTCACAAGACAAGACCCTTATTTCTCAGCTGGGATCTTGTATGGCCATTTGAAGCTCCAATGAAACTGCAATTTGGAAGTTCAAACCACTGAGCACCCTATAAGTCCACTATGTAGAGAAAAATCCTGAAAGAAATGTACATCTTGGATGGATAAGTGAGTAAACGTGTCCTGTGAGAAAGCACAATGACCAAATACGTTCTGCATACGCACTGTGAATGGAGTATGTATGAAACAGACATAAGGCTCCACCGCAGCATGTGTCTTTCTTTTACTAGCATATGGATATCGATCCGGGATGTGTCGTGCTCCTATTTTTTTGTGTTGGGATGTTAACCTAAATCGCCCCATTCAATCAAACTGCTTCTTTAACCCTATTGGCTGTCAGACCCTCCCATTAGAACACAACATTGTTACCCTTTACCAAAGTTTACACCGATTTAACACCGTCGAGTCACCTGCAGTCAGTCAATCCAAACGACCGTTCTTATGAGGCATTATGAATGTGATGATCGGGTCTCAAAAACTTGTAGCATGACCGCAAACGTCGACATTAGCACTTCCGCGACGCCTCCTCAGCAGTGTTTCATGTTATCCCATCCAGTATACTGTGATTTGACATATAATAAATGTGTACGACGTGTAGATAGAAAAATATTTATTTTTTAACTGGTGAATAGAAAATGGACAGAACCAGAAGAAGTGCACAATACAGAAAACTTTGGTGATGGAACAAAATAGGTTCACAATAAAGCAAATATATATATATATAGGGATAAATATATATTTACTGTATAAACCAATGTAGAGTTACGTGCACTATAGCTAACATTCAAAAAGCTACATTTGTCATTGTTGATGTGTACAGCAAATAAAGTCTGGGACGACGATAACATGACAGAATATAACCACACCTGATTGTAGCACAATTCAAACAGTTTTACGCTGGTTGGCATGCAAAGACACTACACGAAGATTGTAATAGTTCATTGCAGTAGAGCCGTCGGAAAGGAAAGATAATAATGATTGTTTCGTTTCCAGAGAGTAGCTACATACTTTAGCAGAATTGCACTTAAAAGCGCACATCCGCTTCTCATGAACATATCTCCTGCTTTGGGCTTCAGTATTGTTTTTTAGCGTACAACATGATCAGACAGTGTTCATTTGAACTTAATATATCATAATCCGTTCTTCATGTACAATGAAGGAGGAAAACTGTGCTCTGTGATGGCCACATACTATATATATATATACTTTTACATTTTTTTTTAACAAAATGGATCATTATAGTTCGTCTGGGTAGTAGGTCTCACTTTGTGCTCCCTTTTTACATGCGAGAGACATAAATGAGAAAATAAAGTTGCGCGTTAGATGCATACAATTATGGTTTGCTGCTCTATTTATGTCGAGGAACTCGTTTTGCATAAAATGGTTATTTTAAGTGCACCGAGTTGTTTTAACTCAAGAGCGTTGCATTATTTGACAGGCTAGAGATCCCGTCTAGCCCCAAAGGATCTTGGATCCTCACTTGTGTGCATAATGTTCCTAATTAGAATCTTAAACTACACTGCAAAAAATGTTTTTCTTACTTGGAGTTTTCATCATGTTTCTAGTCCAAATATCTAAATATTCTTAAAATCAAGAAGTAAAAGAATATTGTTTTGTTTTCAGAAATAATAAGTTCAAATTAAGTTAGTTTTCCCTGAAAACAAGCAAAATTTTTAAAAAAGGACCCAGCAGGCACATGACGTCATAAGATGTTAATATTAGGTTAAATTTAGGTTGTGTTGGAAAGTGACCAAAATCCAACGTCGAGCCAACATCTTAAACAAACGTCATATTGATGTCAAATACTGACATTTATTCGTCAGGTATGGCAACCAAAATCCAATGTCTGATAGACGTCATACGTCCACACAACGTCGAGTTGTAACATCATTAGACGTTGATTTTAGGTTGGACATTGTACATTGATGTCGGCCTGACGTTGGGTTCTGACATCAACCTGATTTTAATTTCTAAACAAAATGCAACATCCCCACTACGTTGGGGTACAACGTCAATCTGACGTCATGTTGATGTCCTGTGCCTGCTGGGGAGTACCTACTCAGTATGCAATTTCAGATGCATTGTTCATTCTCCACTACTAAGGCTAACTATTGTGTTCACCTGTTCCTTCTTTATTTTCCCAATTAGTGCTGTGTATTACCCCAATTTAGTTCCGTTTCTGGTTGGTTATTGTCTCTTATGGTGTATTTGCAATCTTAAGATCTTTTCTTAACATAACTGAGAAGTTTAGGTTTGCTGTCCTGGAAAAAATAAGCAAGCAAAATAATCTTATTTTTAAATTTCGAAAAAGATTATTAACTCACTTAATTTGGACTTAATTCTGAAAACAAAACAGTGTTTTTTTACTTGAAGCATTTTTTTGTTTTGCTGTGTTGCATTAAACAAGAGCAGGAAAACATGAAAATTGCATACAATTCGACTTTGGTAAAAAATAAATAAATAAATAATTGCCTCCAAAAATAAAGTGCCATATTTCATAAACATAGATGACTACTCTATATTACCTTTTGCCCTTTATAATCTGAATGAGGTTTGCATCGGCCGGTCTTCCTCTGTACATAGCACAGAGGTCGCACGCTGCGTTTACTGTAGTAGCCAACCAAAGGCCTTGTTCGGTTCGGCCCAACCCATTGAGTCAAGGACTTCCAATGTGGTCAGAAATGATAGTAAAGTGCATTTGAGCATCATTATGGCACAATTACGTCAAATGTAAAAACTCCATTTGGTCCAAACACTGGGTTTAACACTGAAAGGCAGAAAGAATCTCTTTAACTCAGATAGTCTTATGTGGTTTCCTGTTTGCTGAGCAACACTTCCAGTAAGCGTAATTTGGCTTTGAGACTCTTGTACTCCTGGTACTCCTCAGCCATAGGGATACGGTCATCTTTTTGAGCGGTTCTTTGGTGGAGAAAGAAAGAAAAAGAAGAGATACCGCATGAAACGAGATTACACAAACATTTAACCCTTGAGTTGCCTTACTGAAGCAGTTTTGTACATCAGTGGATAGCAGATAAATGGAAATGTATTTTATTTAAAAAAAACAAAACTAAATCCATATATTGTGTACAGAAACACTGTTCTTTTTCTTCTTGGTGGTATTATTTTTGTGTATCGTTGATTAGATGTGCATTATGCTAACTACGCTGAACTGTTTTGATCTTAATTTTCCTGTTTCCCTGTCCATGTTCAAAAATACAAAAGTAACATTAAAAATAGCATTAAAATGCGTTAACGCCACAGTGACGTGTGTGTGTGTTTTACCTTCCCATCTGTCTGACGAACTGCTCCTCGAATTCTCTGATGGCTTTACGTCGTCTTCTCTTCTCGGCTCGAGTCTCACGCAAACACTCCAGCAACTCAGATCTGCAGAACACACAGATGGTCTGTAAATAAAAGGGTTTGCATGTACACAATCTCATGTCATTTTAAACCTCTATTGCTCTCTTTCTTACACTGTAAAACATATAGTGTAGAATGTCCAGAGGGCTTGACTATAATGTTTTTCTGTGGAGTTAGCCTACTTCTAAACTATTGCAGCAGAATAAAGACTTTTGCATCAGGGGCAAGGCTACATAAGGGCCAGGGTGGCACTGGCCCACTCAAACTGAAGGCTGGCCCATGCAAACAAAAATGTTTTTATTATGGAAAATCCTAAATAGAAAGCATGTAATTAATGTAGGGAGAGTTATGAATGAAATGTAATATTGATGATTAACAGCGTCCTTTAGTCAATGTTTGTCAATAAAATTTAAATTCCCCCTCCACTGCAAAAATGGAAATGCCCAACTGTTGCTCCGCACTTTGCTCATACCAGTGCTTTTTTCTTTTTTATTGCTGGAATTGACTGAGACAGCAGCTCTGAAAACAAAACTGTCCAACTGACTATTCTTATTTGCTGGTCAAGAAAGGAGATTATAAGCAGGCCTAATAAAATGAGTAGTGAGAGAGGTATGATAATAACGCATTGTTTTCAGTATTAAATCAAAAACTTTACTCGGCCGGTTTTCATTATAGCTAATGTTTTGGCGATTGTTTGTATTTTACACATATATACGTGTAAAAACATATATATATACATATATATACATACATATACATACGTACACATATATACATACATACACATATATACAATATACATATATACAACGGACGCCTCCCACCAGTGCTGATATACAGCCATATCGCACTGCTACT
>CAIGQV010019950.1:2311124-2378353 GCA_903798115.1 Danio jaintianensis | reverse complement strand
GGACTGTGGGAGAAACCGGAGCACCCGGAGGAAACCCACGCCAACACGGGGAGAGCATTCAAACTCCACACAGAAATTCCAACCGGCCCAGCCGGGACTCGAACCAGCGGCCTTCTTGCTGTGAGGTGACAGTGCTAACCACTGAGCCACCGTGCCGCCCTTTCACACATTTAAAAAAAAAAAAAAAAGCTGTTTAGCACATTAAAGTAGAGCCTGCATTTAAATTTAATTAGATGCTGACACCAAAACAAAAATAAAAATAGGGCATCTGGTCTTTGACCCACATATCGCTGAAACTAAATTACAATTATTTTCTAAGCAGCCAAGCAATCCATTGGAGATGTGTCTGCATTCGGGGGCCTGTTGGGTCGGCTTTGCTCTATTTATTTACCCAGTGAGCCAGAGGGAGAACATCATAAACAACTATTAATAAGCTAAAAACAAAAAAAAAAAGTGAAATAATTTTGGAAAGATCAGTGGCTATTACCCACACAGTGAGTACGGGCCGTCACAGATGTCTGTTTCCATCAGCACATCATTAGCCAGCAGGAAACTCATGTTAATAATGAGAAATGAAATTCAGATTTAAAGTGGGTCAGTGTGTTACTCGCTGCAGCTGGAGGATTCTGAGACGTCTCTCTCTCTCCGTGAAAACAAAAATGAGATATTTTTACTGAACAGGCCAAGCGGAAGAGAAAGCCATATGTATTTTATTTTTAAAATGTTTTGTTTTTTTTCTGTCTAAAATTTATATACAGTTGAAGTCAGAATTATTAACCCCCCTGAATTATTAGCCCCCCTGTTTATATTTTTCCCCAATTTCTGTTTAACGGAGAGAAGATTTTTTCAACACATTTCTAAACATAATAGTTTTAATAACTCATTTCTAATAACTGATTTATTTTATCTTTGTCATGATGACAGTAAATAATATTTTACTAGATATTTTTCAAGACACTTCTATACAGCTTAAAGTGACATTTAAAGGCTTAACTAGGTTAATTAGGTTAACTAGGCAGGATAGGGTAATTAGGCAAGTTATTGTATAACGATGGTTTGTTCTGTAGACTATCGGAAAAATATATAGTTTAAAGGGGCTAATAATTTTGACCTTAAAATGGTTTTTAAAAAAATTAAAAACTGCTTTTATTCTAGCCGAAATAAAACAAATAAGACTTTCTCCAAAAGAAAAATTATTATCAGACATACTGTGAAAATGTCCTTGCTCTGTTAAACATCATTTGGGAAATATAAAAAAAAGTAAAAAAAATAAAATAAAAAAAAAGTTTAATAATTCTGATTTCAACTGTATCTATATATTTTTATAAAGAACAACATTATTTTATTTCAGTCAAGAAAAAACATTTGCAACCTTACAGTAGAATGGGGATTAAAATAAAAAGTATTGATTATTTTAAGTAAAGAATTGCATTCTAAAACCGAAATATATCTTAAATTAGATATAAATATTATGCAAATATTAATTATGTACATATACCTGTGATTTTTGTGTTACAATGGCAGTCAAGAATGTTTTATAAGGTGCCCATTAACACCTTCTTATTACATACACTTTAGTTACACTTTTAACTGTTTTATTTGATAATTTAATACAGGAAAAATGCTTTTTTCACTTAATGATTTGTTAATGAAAAAAATATTTGCAAGAAATTTGCATGAGCTTTTACATTAAAAAATATATATAGTTTAAAAATGTATTAAAAAAAATAATAATAAGTAGAATAAGTAGTATATGAGCAATATCACACGAGTAGCAGTGCAATATGGCCACAGGTTGAGTGCCTTAGTGTCCCACCAGTGACTATATACAGCCATATCTGTATATCGTCACTATATATCATCAGTTATACTGGATAACTTGGCGGTTCATTCCGCTGTGGCGACCCCTGATGAATAAAGGGATTAAGCTGAAGAAAAATGAATGAATGAATGAATGAAGAGTGGGTAAACGATGACATAATTTTCATTTTTGGGTGAGCTATCCCTTTAAGGTTAGGTTCGGTAAAAGAAAATATTGTTTTCAAAATAAAAGTCAATGGAAAAGTCAATAGAAAGTCCCCACAATTCACAGAAACCTGCTATGTGTTTGTGTGTGAGTGTGTGTTCTTACATGATGAGGTGCTGTGTGCAGGGTGGAGACGGGGCCGATTCGGGGTCGGTGTTGAAGCGTTGGCTCTGGCTGAGGCTGGAGCAGCGCGGGGAGGGCAGGGGGCTGTTGTCATCTGTGATGTGCTGGATGAGTCGACTGGGCCCCGGGCTCTGCTGGAGATCAGTGCTACAGTCACCCTCTGCAAGCCTACAGTCTGAACACACAAACACAGATCAGAGCACGCATCAAGATAAAGGCAGAGCGTCCCGCTGTTGCCAACCCTGAGAAGTCAATTCATGCTGAGCACTTCATCTGGAAAAGACGACACAAGACCTTTTCACAGTTGTCTGATTTCCAGACCGGTCCATTTCAGATGCAACTGGACAGTTACCTTTAACTGTGAAATACCTGTTGTTTATACCTGTTATACCTGTTATGTTTATACCTGTGAAATGAAAATAGTTTTTGTAATAGTATTCTTAGTTTTAAAACATCTATATGCTAGTGTGGTACAAATCAGTGACAAAATTTGCATTTAGAAAACATAAACCTGATTTAAACATTCAGAGTTTGCAGTTTGTCACTTCCACCTAAAGTGTTAAAGGGCACCTATGATGAAAATCATCTTTTGTAAGCTGTTTGGACAGAACTGTGTGTAGCTATAGTGTGTCCACAGTCATATTGGGGTGATATAAACACAGTAAGTCTCTTTTTTTTTAATTTCCTGACGTTAAAATAGGATCCAAATCCCTCCCATTTTGAGGCCGACTGCAACGTGACGTAGGAGTGCGGTTTCCCCACCCACCGAATTCATTGACAGCCGTGTATTAACATGTCTCCGTAGTATAATCATATCAACAAGACAGGGCGTGTGCAAAGCAACCGGGATTAAAAGATCTGTTCAGCTCGCTGTGATCATCAATCATCATCAAATGTGATCAAGAGTGAGTTTTACAAGTTTAAAACGTTTTTAAAACAGTGCATGTTTGTAATGAATTACAGCGATTTTACCATCTTTATCACCACAGCCGCGTGTCAGTACAATTATAAAAGAAGACGCTTCAATCCTGGTTTGTGGATGTTACATCAGGTTTATTTTGTACATTAACATAACGGATATCCATACAGGAGTGGATATTAACGTGTATCCTGTCACATTTGCGTGCAAAAACAGTGTAAAGTTAAACGCGCGCGCTGTGTGTGTGTGTGTGTCTGTGTGTGTGCGTGCGTGAACTTGGTAGCGACATTGTGTGTGACTCATCGTTGCAACTCCACAACAAATACATCAAATAATAATCACTGGTAAAGTTCTTACTCTAGTATTTCTCACAAACGTTACTTGAGATCTGCTTCCTTCATGTCTGTCACTGTGCTGTTTATCTGACGCAGCCGAGGTGGAGATTTGTAAGTGGTTGCCTTAGATGCTTGCTATGCAGTTGTCTATTTTTTGCGATATTGTGATTTCTGTTCAGTTTAAAAGATGTTCTGTCTGTTGCTAGGGAGTTGCTATGTTGTAACTAGGATGTTACAAATTGTTGCCAGGAAGTTTGTAAGTAGTTGCATAGATGCTTGCTATGCAGTGTCTGTTTCTTGCGATATTGTGACTTTTGTTCAGTTTAAAATATGTTCTGTCTTTTGCTAGGCAGTTGCTATGTGGTTACTAGTGGCCTGTTTCCACTGAGTGGTACGGTACGGTACGGTTCGGTACACTGTTGTGTCCGTTTCCACTGTCAAAAAGTACCTAAAAGCGAACTGTACTGTACCACTTTTTTGGGTACCCTTTCTAAACCTAGCACGACAAAAGGGTTCCAAAAGGCGAAGCAAGACGCGCAGCTGAACGCTATTGGTTTACAGAGAAAAGTCACCAGCGCGTACACAAGCAGGAGAATGAAAACAAAGGAACCGCCATTTTTAAAAACACAGCCGAGACATTACACCATTATAATATATACATATAATAACGAGGCATGGTCGACCCGAGCTAAAAACAAACCTTGTCGTCGTCTTGATGAACAGCCACAAAGCCAAGAAGAAGAGCAGAATCTACCCTGTGCTCTATAGTTGTTTACAAGGCCGTCTAAAGCGCAAGCAGTTTTGCTTTCTCGCGTGAGCTCGCCATGCGTCTATATTTGAAATAACAAACTTCTTAAGCTGATGATAATAACGTGCGCGTGATTACTGAAGTGCTTCTTCTGACATCCGATCCTTTCAGAAACAGACAAACGTGAGAGTGAAGCGCGAAAAAACAAAGGAGCAAATGATTCTTTCAGCAATCTAAAACATGAACAAACTGCCATGTTTAACTAATATCATCGCCTTTTGGACTATTATGAACTCAGAATGATGGAATTACTTTCTAACAGAGGTTACATGTGCTGGTGAAGATTAAAGATACAGATAAGAGGTTTGCACTGACTGTGGGCTATATGTTGCATGTTGTTTTTGAACCCAAATAAGGACTAAATGTATGCTGTGTGTAGTTTTTCTGTAATTGGTAACATATCGGAGACTGTAAGGGTCTGTATGTGTTCATATACGTTGCATTTATTTATTTTATGTAATTGCAGACGTTACAGTAGGCCATTTCATCTATATCTATATCATTAATCTGCAGTTATAATCAAATCATGTTCATAGAAAGGTTAGTAATGAACATTTATGTGAACGACACGTACAGCTTTACTTTGACATTTCCTCGAGTGAGAATGACGTCGACTGAAACTTTCTTTACTGCACTACGCCCACCAAAAGGGTACCATTGGTACCATTGGTTTTGGCAGTGGAAACGCAAGCCTGATAAAGGTGACCCGTACCGTACTGCACCACTCAGTGGAAACGGGCCATAGGATGTTACAAAGTGTTGCTAGGAAGTTTGTAATTAGTTGCATAGATGCTTGCTATGCAGTGTGTATTTATTGGGATATTGTGATGTTTGTTCAGTTTAAAATATGTTTTCTTCGTTGCTAAGGTGTTGCTATGTGGTTACTAGGATGTTACAAATTGTTGCCAGGAAGATTGTAAGTTGTTCCTTAGATGGTTGCTATGCAGTATCTATTTATTGTGATATTGTGAGTTTTCTTCCGTTTAAAAGATGTTCTGTCTGTTGCTAGGGAGTTGCTATGTGGTTTCTATTTGTTGTTAAGGGACAGATTTTGTGTTGTTTGGTTTAAAAGCTGTTGCTTTGTGGTTTATATGATGTTTTTAGTGGTTGTAATGTTCTATATTAGTGGTTGTTAAGCAGTTGGTATACAGATGTCTTTTTAGTCAAACTGCCTGATATTATGCTGCTATGCAGTTTAAAATGTGTTCTGGCTGTTGCTAGGGAGTTGGAAGTTACTACAGTTACTATGATATTAAAAGTGGTTGCCAGAGTATTTTGTGTTGTCAAGATGGTCTGAGTTGCTATGCAGTTTTTGTTTAAAATTACAATATGATTTTTGTGCCATTTTAAAAGTGTTATCATTGTTTCTAAGATGTTGCTAAGATGCTCCGAGTGGTTGCCAGGGTGTTTACTGTATGTGTGTTGCTAAAATGTTTCAAGTTGCTAAGGACTAAATATAAATGTGTCAGTTTGTTCTGGATGACTGATTTATTATATGATGTATTCTTGTGCTGTTTAAAATGTGTTGCTAGGATGTTGCTATATGGTTGTGTTTTGATTGGTTACCAGGGAGTTTATATGCAGTTTGTAGGAAGTCACTATGCAGTTGTCTATGTGTTCAACATATATTGATATTTTGTTGCTGTATGGTTTAAAAAAGGTTTTCTGTCTGTTTCTATGAAGTTGCTATGGGATACTATGATTTATTTTGAGTGGTTGTTAAGTTTCTAGGGAGTTGCTATGCAGTTTATAGTTGTCTATTTGACTGAATTATATTGGGCTATGCAGTTTAAAGTGTGTTAGGGTTGACGCTGGAGTGTTGCCATGTGGTTGTTAAAGTGTTCTGAGAAGTTGTTTCTGTGTTGCTTTGCAGTTGCTGGGATTTTGTGGGTGGTTGTCATGGTAATTATATATAGTTGTACAGTATGTATGTATGTATGTATGTATGTATGTATGTATGTATGTTCGCACGTATGTCACTATGCCAGTTGCTAGGTGTAATAGGTTGTTGCTAGGGAACTGCTGTTTGGTTACCAATAAATTCAGAGGGGTTGTTCATGTGTTGCTATGTAGTTGGTGGTTGCCAGGGTTTTGCTGTGCGGTGGCTTGAGCGTTTGTGGTTGAATTGCTATATGGCTGTTAGAGTGTTATAAAGGTGAGCTTCAGTCAGCTCTCTAGATCAGTAGGAAGCATTCAAAGCAAGTGATATCCATTGCAAGCACTGTCAATCAATTGTTTTTAAATGACCACAGAACACTCTAAAAGCTAGTAGGAATACACTACTCTGACATTTGCATTCTAAGATTTGAGTTCAAAGTCCATTTGAGTTGCTAAGCTGCTCTGGGTGGTAGCTAGTGTATTTAACTTCAAGCACAAAGGCCCAAGAAACACCAATCCCAAAAGCCTTATGATATTTTGTATTTAGATACGGCTCAAGGACATTTCATTTGGTCCATCTAACAGGTTTCTGCAGGCTTCACATTTTTTACATTTTAAGACATTTTTAAGACACTTATGAATGAAATTTTAGACTTATACAGGGCTAAATGCTGAGGATTGTTTTCGAATATCCCAGTTGGAAAAAAAAAATCACTTGACCTATCAATTTTTTTTTAGAATTTAATAATACAATAATAATAATTTAATAATAAAATATATAGGTGAGATCAGTAACCTCAGCAATAAATAAATGGAGAACTTTTAAACAAATGTTACTGTAAGGAAAGTTATTAAATGCTATTTTTTTTAAATAAAAAACATTACAGTTTTATTGAGATGGATTGTTGGTGACTGTATGGGAGTTAATGGCCAGATTGGGTAGCTATACATGCACAAAGGAAAATTAGGACCTGTAAAAAAACCATTTAAGACCTACAACACTGTTTCAGTAGATTTAAGACTTTTTAAGGCTTAAAATGTAGCATTTGAGATTTAAGACATTTTAAGACTTAAGACCCCATGGATACCCTGGAGCAAGCTTTGTGTCTGTGTGTATAGAAAACCAAAGGAGATCCTTTAAAGGGATAGTTCACCAAAAAAAATGAACATTTACTCACCATTTTACTCATCCTCAAGTAGTTCTAAACTTTTGTGCGTTTGTCATGTTCACCAGCGATCAAGGACTTCAGAGATCGCTGGTGAACTACAAATCATGACAAACTACAATTCCCATCATTCCGCCACACACACCCGGTTTCCACTTCCACTCATCTCACACACACAGCTGCATCCGAATCACTACTCATTGTTTGGACTATTTATACACCCTGGACCCGTCTTGTCTTTGCTCAGTTGTTTGTTATTCTCAGTCGGTGTACTTTTGAATGGTATTGTTTGGTCTTGTTGTTTTTGCTTAGTTTATGTCACAGTTCCTGATCATAGTTTGTTGTTTTGTTTATTGTTATTCTCAGTCGTTGTTGTATGGTATTGTATAGTTTGTTATTTGCTCATGTTTTGTCTTAGTTCAAGTTTTGTTATTTTGTTACTTTGTTTGCACGATGTCCTGTTTTTGTATGACAACTCACCAATAAATGCACATGGATCCTACTCATCTTGTCCTGTCTGCAATACCTCCCAGTAACGTGACAGCGTTTCTTTCCTCAGTTGTACACAAAAGAAGATATTTTGAAGAATGTTGGAAAGCAGTAGCCAATAGCTATGTTTCCATCCAAAGATGCGAGTTAAATTTCTGCGCAAAACAGGAATATCACATAAAAGACGTGCAAAAAAAGCAGCGTTTCCATCCAAGGAGTCAAAGAGAACAAAATCGTCACTTCCTGATTAACTGGCGCCAAATATCAAAAGTAAAAATGGAATTTGCTGCAGTCAGAAGACAATGCCGACACGCAATGAAGATGTGGTGGCGTTTGAAGACGTGAGACGCGGAACACAAACGCTCCTAAAAGTTCTGGAGGTAATTATTAATATAATAACACTAATACTGAAATGGTTAAGGCGTTTTAGAATGACCAAAACAACATTTCAGATGTTTTACAATGCAGTCAGCCTACTGGTTTGTCCATTCACACACATTTTTATCATCACATGACCTCAAATAACAAAATCACATGACTTTTTAAATGCGCATACGGGAATTTGTTCAGTAAAAGTGTTTCCATCGTAGTTTATACTTTACTTTATTATATCGTAGTATATATATATATATATATATATATATATATATATATATCATCTTTTCTTATCGAATAAAAAGTTTATCCTACTCAGTTATGTGCATAAATTTTTTTATGCGCATTTTCAAAATGCACATAAAAATAGGTGGATGGAAACATAGCTACTGACATCTACAGTAAGAACAAAAAATACTATGGAAGTCGATGGCTACCGGTTTGCAATTTTCCTAAAAAACATCATCTTTTGTGTTCAATAGAAGAAAGAAACTCAAAACAGTTTGAAACAAATGAAGAATGAGAACTATCCCTTTAACAATTTTTGGGACAGGACATTTTTAATGATGATTTTGGAGCATGATTCATGAAGTAATTACACCATTTATACTGACTTAAGCAAAGTAGCCAAAATAATGAAAATAGCAGACACGAATGAAAAGAAAGATGAAAGACAGTGGAAATTTAAATAAGCGGGGTGAACAAATGACAAACTGCTGAGCTTAACACACAAAAATAATTCAGACAGACGTTGAGTCAACATGAACCGTCTGAACCTACTGAAACTATATTAAGAAAATTAATATAGTGGGTATTATGGAGTATATTATTTTGAATATTATGGATATTACAGAGGATATCACAGAGAGAGAGAGAGAGAGAGAGAGAGAGAGAGAGAAAGAGAGAGAGAACAAGCGCTTTACTCACTTCAGTTAAACTAGATGAACGCTATGACACACTAGTGTTCAAAAGTTTGGTGTCAGTAAGGTTTCTTCATTCATTCACTCATTTTTCTTCAGCTTAGTCCCTTTATTCACTAGGGGTCGCCACAGCGGAATGAACCGCCAACTTATCCAGCATATGTTTTACACAGCGGATGCCCTTCCAGCTGCAACCCAGTACTGGGAAACACCCATACACACTCATATTCACACACACTCTCATACACTACGGCCAATTTAGTTTATTCAATTCACCTATGGCACATGTCTTTGGACTGTGGGGAAAACCGGAGCACCCGGAGGAAACCCACACCAACACGGGGAGAACATGCAAAGTCCACACAGAAATGCCAACTGGCCCATTCGGGACTTGAACCAGCGACCTTCTTGCTGTGAGGTGACAGTGCTAACCACTGAGCCATTGTGTCGCCCCAGTAAGGTTTCTTTCCAAAGTCATTTTCATTTAGAAAAGATGCAAGAATCTGATCAAATGTGACATCTAAACATTTATAATATTTCACAAGATTTCTATTTTAATATAATGCTGTTACTTTGAATTGTGCATTCTTTAAAGAAGACAGAAAAGAAATGTATCATGGTGTGCACAAAAATTAAGCTGCATAGCTGTTCTTCAGAACTGATGATAAACGTTTATTTAGCAGCAAAATCAGCATATTAGAATCACAAGACCCTAAAGACTGAGGTAATGATGCTGACAATTCCGCTTTGCCATCACTGAAATAAATTATGTTTTAAAATATATGCAAGCAGAAAACCGTTTTACTGTTTTTACTATATTTCTGAATAAACAAACACAGCCTTAAAGGGATAGTTCACCCAAAAATGTACTCACTACTTACTCTCCCTCAACTTGTTCTAGACCTATATGAGTTTCTTTACTCTGTTATTCTTTATTCAGGTTATCTTAATCTAACACAAAAGATTAAGATAACCTGAAGAAAGCTCAAACCCTGTAACCATAGTAGGATAAACAAATACTACAGAAGTCAATGGTTACAGGTTTTCAACATTTTTCAAAATATATTCATTGTGTTTAACAGAAGAATGTATCTCATAAATGTTTAAAACAAGTAAAAGGTTAGTAAATGATTATAGAATTGTCATTTTTGCATGAACTATGCCTTCAATGAGCAAAAACATGACAGTGAATGTCAGCGTATAAGGGTGACTTGACGTACCTATTAAGAAAAAAAGACTTTATGGTTATCAAAGTTATTTAAACTTAGTCTATAGTTACTCTTACAGGACAACTGCACTGTAAAAAAAATAATGACAAGACGACAACAAACATTTATATGTTGCTTTAACTTATTTTAATTCAAGAGTTCACTGATGATTGATTATAAAGCGTGTTTGGCATGCTGTCCTGAGAGAGAGCCCTGAGCTCAAAAGATCCTCGAGCCCGGGGCTCCCTCCCGTTTGCAGGGCGAGAGGGGAGTTTGAGCTCAGGTAGATCTCGAGAACTCCCCTGCTTATTTATGGCTAATGACAAATTAGGGATTGCTATGAAGAGAAATACTGCTGACTAAGAGCTTATCTATGGTGCCAATTTGGTTTAGTCAATTAACTTATGTCGCATGTCTTTGGACGGTGTAAGGAAACTGGGGAACCCAGGGGGAACCTACGCGAGCATGGGGAGAACATGTAAACTCCACACAGAAACGTCGACTGGCCTGGTAAGGACTTGAACCAGTGACATTGTTGCTGTGAGGCAACTGTGCTAACCACTGGGTCGCCGTGGCACCCTATCTAGGAAAAGGGAGAAGTAATAGGGGTGGAAGGGGGGATTTTTCAAAACCAAGATGACTGAGGTATGAAAACTCTGGTTATTTTTGGTGACTTAGGAATCGTCTGTTAGGTGAATCATGTGTTAGCTAATGCGGGACCAGCCGTGGTCAATCATAAGCATGTGATCCTCCTGAAATTAGTTTATAAATAAACTTCACTAAATTAATTAGGTTTCAACTAATTTTTTTAAGTTGTGCAAAGTTTAACTTAATATTTTTAGTCAGTTTGATTGATGCAAGTTGAGATGAAAAGTTAAATTGCTTCAACTAAAAAACTTTAGGCAGCAATCTTTTTTAGTGTGTGTGTGAACCTGAGAACAGCTGACTTCATACACCTGCTAAAAATCATAACTTACTTGAAAGTAACTGCTCATAAAAGTGAATTAACTCTAAAAAAAGAAAAACTCTAGCATTATTTGTTTGCTTTTATGGCCAAAAAAGAGACATATTACATATTTAAGAGGAAGCGCATAAAGAATATCACAGATACTGTATGTGGGATGTATACGTATTTACATGTGTTGAAGTCATGCAATGAGGAGGTGCCTACAATCTCAGTGTCTCTCTATCACCCTGCGTTATTAATAGATGCCAGTGTGAAGCGGCGCGGGCAAGTGACTCACGTGTGTCCAAAAAAAAGAAAAAAACAAGAGCCACCTTCCTTGCAAAAAAGCCACAACAAACAAAACCACCCCTCCTATCAGCCACTAGTCTATCAATGGGTTGTCATATCAGTATACCACATCCATTCCTTCATTCATTCGTTCATGCAACATAATGTATAACAACCCAACGTACAGTATATCTTGCATCATCACTCACTCGCATGCTATATACAGTAAAAGAGGGATTTGAATTACCAGGTGACCTGTGCTGATCCCCAACGCCATTGCATGAAGGAAGCAGGATTTCATCTTTAAATCCTATGATGGGTGGACTTTCTTCGGGAGAGGGGTCTGAGGATGGACTGGAGTCTCCGTCCAGAGTCTGGAGCTTCAGCAATGAGCCCTGCAGGCAAAAGCAGAACATGCCGGCTTCAGCTTTTTGGAGCGCAAGAGGAAAAGATCGCTCTGAACGCGTCGAATCGGAAAGCAAGGATGCTGCTGCAGTCTCACACGCCCCTCTGCTCTGCCTCCATCACCATACACGCGTGTGAGAGGGTGTGTGTGTGTGCACGAGCAAAGCTTGTGATCACGTCCTTCTCTGCTGCAGTTCTTTATCTGGCATGGATTATTCATGCCACTCTTTTAGTGGCGGAAAAAGCGAGAGAGAGAGAGAAAAAGGGAGGGGGGTCTTCTGGCGTCAGCAAGCCCTTCAGCAGACTGGCTGAAGCTGGTTCCTCTGATAGGAGAACAGGTGTGGTTGGAGGGAGGGAGTGCATGCGGATGAATGCGTGGGATACGTGGAGGAGGAAGGCGGAGGGGGGGATTCTCAGATTTAGCTCGGTGGTTATGAAGGCTTTTCCCGCATCTGGAGGTGTGTGTGTGGGGGGGGTGTTCTCACGAAGAGTATTGACATCATGGCCCCTCCCAGCATCCATTCATAAAATAGAAAACAGCCCAAAGCAGCTGCAGGCCGTGGAATCGTGCAGCTCTGGGATGTGTTATGGATGCATATACGCACACACATATATGCTGATGTCAGAAATGTGTCATGCGTATTTGACTTTCAAGGGCATTTTGAACCTTTTGACGACTTTCATCAGATGGCTTAAGGGGATTGTTCACGCAAAAAATGAAAATGACCTCATCGTTTATTGTACCACATGTGGTTTTAAAATTTGATGAGTTCCTTTCTGCTATTGAACATAAAAGAAGATATTTTGAAAAATGCTGGTTGCTGGGAGACCCATTGACTTTCAAGGTTGCACCAACCAGAATTTTTCAAATAGATATAATATTTCAGATATAATATAATACAGGTACTCACATTTAGTAATTAAATGTAAAATAACAATTGCCTTGTCTTTCATGTATAAATTAAATGCAATTAATATTTGTCTTTTAATATTTGTCTTTTAATATGTCTTTTGAATACGAGTTTGGAATAAATTCACTGGTCAAAAATGATCCCTAGGTGACATTACACATTTTTGTTTTAATATATGAAACAATGCCTATTTTTGTCCATCTTTCAAAGGTCTTAATTATTATTATTATTATTTTTTGGCATTTTAGTTTTTTTGTTTTTTATTGGCAACATTCATGGTACTTTTCCATTTCATAAAAGGTTAATTATATGTTAGAGTTTTTCACTTTACAAATGGTTCTTCTGTAGCATCATTGCAAAAAATAAATAAATAAAAAAAATGCAAAAAACAATGTAATAGAAATGCGGTCTGCATTTGGCCCAGAACTGTCTTTGAAGATAACTGAACAAAATCTGCATACTACCTATCCATCTTATATATATATATATATATATATATATATATATATAGCATTCAAAAAAAGAGTTAGTATGTCCCAAATCATAGTACGTTGAAATGAGCATTCCAAAGTTACCTGTATGGTCTACTATTTCAGGTACACATTCAAAGTGCAGATCCGTGTTCAACAAATGGTTAAAAAGTGCTAACAAATTACAAACATAGTAGATGCGCGAGACCAAAGGCTAAGTAAAGAGGCTCAGTTAAAGATGTTTGAATGATTACTAATGAATATATAACCTGGTGGAATATATTGGTGTCATGTTTTCCACAGGGGCGGCACGGTGCCTCAGTGGTTAGCACTGTTGCCTTACAGCAAGAAGGTCGCTGGTTCGAGTCCCAGCTGGGCCAGTTGGCATTTTGGTGTGGAGTTTGCATGTTCTCCATGTGTTGGCGTGGGTTTCCTCCTGTTGCTTTGGTTTCCCCCATGCACAGACCAAAGACATGCCCTATAGGTGAATTGGATTAACTAAATTGTCCATAGTGTATGGACATAGTGAGTGAGAGTGTGTCTGGGTGTTTCCCAGTGCTGGGTTGTGGCTAGAAGGGCATCCACTGCGTAAAACATATGCTGGAATAGTTGGCGGCTCATTCCGCTGTGGCGACCGCTGATAAATTAGAGACTAAGCCAAAGAAAAATGAATGAATGAATGAATGTTTTCCATATTATATTTCATCTGCAACAACATTATAACATTTTACAAAGATATGGTAGGAAATTTAATATGAAAGAAATATGTATGACGTGATAATATGATTGACATATAATGATTGTGCATATAATTAAGCAATAGAGTGGTCCATTATTGAGAAAGTAGTAGTTATGTTCGAAAGCTTGCATACTCTACTGTTACACACTCAAATGTATGTACTCTGTCTTCACAAAAAGAGTACTTATACTTTAGGACGTAGTATAAGTATTCAAATTAGGACTTTTTTTTTTGCAGAGTTCAAAATTTGTGATTTCTCTGGAAAATAAAATAAAATAAGACGTCTGGAACCTTTATTTTTAAGTGTACACACACACATTTCTTTTCTACTAGCCGTTTATGTCCTATAATTTCAACTGAACCATATAAAATTGCTTAAAATCAATATATTCCCGAGCCCTCACTATTTAAATATCTAAAGCAAATTAGCCCTAAGCACTCCCGTCTTTCATTTTCCTTTTTTTCGGTCTGATTTCACGGTTAGTCTGTCAGTATTGTGGGATCACTGTAAATGCGTGTCTGTGGGTTAGGACAGTGAAACACTGCTCCTCTCACGGAGGATGAGTCATCCAGCTCTCCCGCCCTCCCCTTTCCTCTCCTCCATCCATCTTTCCCCACTCATCCCCTGTTTTCCAGAGGGAATAGAGTGCGTGTTGTGTAGGGAAACGCCCCCTCAAGCAGCACTGACGCTCGTTCAGCCCACAGAAAAAAGGACTTACGTAAAGATCAGCCATGCTGATTTCACACACTGACCAATATGAGATTATGAAATCCTAATCAAAACTTAAATTGCCAAGGAATGCGATGAGTTATCAAAATAGAAAAATATTATATAATCTGATATTTTGCCAGAAGCATTTTCAGCATCAGAATTTTATAAATAATTTGAGGAATCACAAAGCTGAAATTGATTGGTATATAAGACAAAGCATTTAATCAAATAAATCAGCTGAAGACAATATTATAACATATGACTAAAATGTTTTAAGATTTAAAACTACACTACCTGACAAAAGTCTTGTCGCCTATCCAAGTTCTATCCAAATAATAACTTGACTTCTAGTTGATCATTTTGTATCAGAAGTGGCCAGAGTGGGGTGTAACGCGTTCCTTAGTAACACGCTATTGTAATCTAATTACATTTTTACTGGGAACGCAGTAATGTAACGCATTACATTTTACATTTGTGTAATCTGATTACAGTTACTAAAGTCAATGTAATTGTGTTATACGTTACAAATATAGTTTTTAGAAGAAAAGAATGCTTCTTTTAAATCACGTTTTCTGCTGCAACGTCAGTTAATAAGCATGCACTTTTAAATTGCTGGAGAACGTGAGCTGAAATAGCTACTGACGAGAGCGGCTGCTTCTTCAAGTGGAAATACAGACAATACTTTGATTTCATTGAGTGTAAAAACAAAAATATTGCTGTGAAATGCATCTATGTCCAGTCTCTAAAGAACTTTCGACTGCTTTTAACTCGACCAGGAACTTGTTCAAGCACTTTAAAAAAAAACATTCTAGGACAATACTCGTCACCAAGGAGGACACCGGCCAAAAACACGGCGGTCCAACTCAGCCTAAACAGGCTAAATTGGATTTTCGTGCAGGATCGGAAGTGAAGGTGTCTTCTGAATGTGAAGAGAAGTGTAGCTGCTTATGGGGCCGTTCACATATCGCATCTTTTGCGCTCACATTTAACTTGCGCACCTAGTTGACCGGTCAGCTTCATACTTTGTATGGAATATACACATTTCGGTAGACTAATTACCTCAGACAAACACAGAACACCCAAACACTGCAGTGCTTTTTCATAGCTATGGATGTCAATGGTTACAGGTATCCAGTTTTCCTCATGTCTTCTTTTGTGTTAAAAAAAACAAACAAACAGGTATGAAACAAGTGAATGATGAGAAAATTTTAAGTTTTTAAGTCTTTTGAATATGTAAAGCTACAATGATCAACCCATTGTGATGTTTCTTAGTGAATATTAAATCACTGAAAGAGCTGCAGTTTATTTTGTATTTTTTAGGTATATTTTATGTGTTTTAAAAGTAACTTCAAAGTAAAGTAATTAGTAATCTGATTACTTTTTACATTAAGTAATTAGTAATGTAATCAGATTATAATTTTCTAGTAGTAATCAGTAATTTGTAATCTATTACTTTTTTAAGTAACTTAACCAACACTGGAAGTGGCTTATATGAAAGCCAAAGGCCTCTAGATTACGCTTATTTTACCAAATTAAAATATGATCATGCCTTGATTGCCTTTATCTTACCCTAGACATGCTCAATAATGTTCATGTCTGGTGACTGGGCTGGCCAATCCTGGAGCACCTTGACCTTCTTTGCTTTCAGGAACTTTGATGTGGAGGCTGAAGTATGAGAAGGAGCGCTATCCTGCTGAAGAATTTTCCCTCTACTGTGGTTTGTAATGTAATGGGCAGCACAAATGTCTTGATACCTCAGGCTGTTGATGTTGCCATCCACTCTGCAGATCTCTCGCACGCCCCCATACTGAATATAACCCCAAACCATGATTTTTCCTTCACCAAACCTGACTAATTTCTGTGAGAATCTTGGGTCCATGCGGGTTCCAATAGGTCTTCTGCAGTATTTGTGACGATTGAGATGCAGTTCAACAGATCATTCATCAGAAAAATCTGCCACTTTTCCAAATGATCAACTAGAAGTCAAGTTATTATTTGTTGCTCTTACAACTGGGATCGATAACAAGACTATTGTCAGGTAGTGTATATATTTTAAATCAGACAACATAATATGGTGATTAATTAGTGAATCACAAATCATTTAGCAAAATTTGAGTTTTGCTGAATATAGATAGTATAATAAATAACCTAATAAATAATATATAATAAATAACCTTTGTCTTAACCTAAGACAAAATGTGCCTTTAGGAGTAAATTGTTGTGTTATTATCACATGCTTTTTTCATGATTCTGTTTGCTTTACTATTTCGTTCTAATCTGGTCCAATAAGCGCGGTGGTGCTGGTAACGGAACTCTCTGGAATGCAATACAAATGCGTCAGTCATTTCCTTGGTGACGTGTAATATAAACAGCGATATGAATGACGATCCAATATTTGCTTTTTTTTTGGACATTTTTTTCACTTTGTTGAATAACAAAAAATAAATAAATAGCACACTTCCACTTATCATGGAGAAACTGGCAACCAGGCAACACAGTGGTGATGTCATTGAAATACAACTGGAACTGTACCTGGCTGTTAGAACAGTTCAGCATGATAGTGGAAAAGCGGCTATTGTTTCAATGTAAACTACAAAAATGCGGATGAGTGTTATATGTTCAGTCTATAGGCATGCAGGAGTACTTGACAACAAAAAAAAACCCAATGGTGGACCACATGATTGTTGGTGTGTTCCAAACGGGATATATAATATCGCCCTCCAAAGGGCACTTCGGAATGAAATAAACAACCATGGCTGCCATCTTGAAGTGTCGTTCCAACTCAAAGTGCTCAAACTGGCCACTTCAAAGAGCCCTTTGTAATGAAGGATTTCAAAGGGTAAAACCGATGCCATTTTGGGCCCCCATGATCCTTTGCGTGGGAAGTTGTTTAGTGTTAAACATCAAATTCCTTCAAAGGATTTACTTTCCGGTAAACCCTACTTATTAAAAAGGGTCCATTACAACACATAAAGTTGCATTGTTTCTGTGTAGCAAATTCTGTGATTGATTGATGTCTATTCAGGATTATGGGTAATGTAGTTGTTCACTGAGAATTTGAGAATATAATCTCTTAAATGGATAGCTCACCCAAAATTGAAAACCTATAAAGTGGTGTCTTTTTTTCATTGAACACAAAATAAGATGTTTTGAAGAATGTTAGTAATCGGTAACCATCAACATCCACAGTAGGAATAAAATACCATGGAAGTCAATGGTTTCCAACATTCTTCAAAATATCTTCTTTTGTGATCAACAAAAGAAAGAAATTCAAACAAGGGTGAGATTTTTGTTCTAATGACAGCTTTTTATTTTTGGTTATGTATTGATTATAAACACTGTTGCTATTGCCCGTATTCTATTTTCTAAGAATATAATCAAATAATATTCATTGATTTGCTTTATCTGGCTTTATCTCTCTTCCTTGTTCCTTTGGGAGGGTTTTTATTTCTGTCTTTGATTTTGTCTGTGACGTCAGTGCTGACCTGAAGCTGTTCCTTGCCATTTGTCATGTAAACTCAGAATGACATCACAGGAGAGTGGGTAATCTAGATGTTTCCCTGTAAGGGCTACAGGAACAACACTCATGGACCATTCACAGCACTGCATGTACTGATAGATGCCATCAACACTTGAGTCATTATAGAAATTAATCTCTGGAGCTTCACCTATGATTAAGAGACAGGAAATCCATACAGAAGGCAATCATCTCTGAATGGAGGTTTAGTGATAAACAACAAATTCAAAATACAGATCGCATCTTAAAACTGAAATGCCCAAATATTTTTTTATAGAGAAGTTTACGAATGAATTCCATGTCAAATTGACATATTATCTGTAACTTTTATTATATGTAAAATATTATTGAGTCCATTATTATTTTGTGTATAATATATACTGTTATGTTTCCGTTTTACATATTTGTAAAAAATCTGAAACATAGTATATATAATATACAAAATAATAATGGACTCATTCTATATTTTACATATAATAAAAGTTACAGATAATATGTAAACTTGTTTCTGTATGGATATATATTGAGCATCAGATGTGATCTTTAGGCTTTTAGGGCATTTGGTTTATTTCCAGAACCTTTACTTTCTCTGTTTCTTATAATAATTATAATAATGATAGGGCGGCATGGCGGCTCAGTGGTTAACACTGTCGCCTCACAACAAGAAGTGTGCTGGTTTAGGGTCCCGGCTGGGTCAGTTGGCATTTCTGTGTGAAGTTTGCATGTTCTCCCAGTGTTCGCGTGGGGTTCCCTTCGGGTGCTCCAGTTTCCCCCACAGTCCAAAGACATGCGCTATAAGTGAATTGGGTAAACAAAATTGGCCTTAGTGTAGGGGAGAGCGGGGTCGAAAGTAACTTGGGACGAAAGTAACAAAGCTATTTTCTCAAAGCCCTGACAACATTTGGTTTCCAGGCTATAACAGAACATTCAGCATGAATCCCTTGAAGGAGCTGCGAAATATCACCTGATTTCGGAACTGTGTCCCGCGGTTAGGTCCGAATTTCAGTTTTTAAGTGCAAAAAGTAAATTATTGTAGCAGCTCTGTTTTTCCTTATTACAAGTTGTGTTTCTCTTTTCATGTGTCACACTAATGATCAATCTACAAGTTATTTAGTGTAATAACATCCTTGAGTTTCCAATCTGTGAGTTTTTCAGTTGAAAAGTAAATCAGGTTTAAATGGCAAGAGTTCCTGTGGGGATGAAAGTAACACTGTTATTTATGTCCCACTGATAATAGACAAACCTTATTTTTCACTTCCACATAAGAGTTTTCAGTGTTTTGACTCAGAAGTTTTATAGGATTAATGCATATTGCCAATAATAATAAAAAATATATATAACAAAATTTTTTTAGAAAATTTTACATTTTGCATTGTTGGATTGCTTTTGAAACATTTGATGGAAGTGAAATTTAAAATGAAAATGCCGTTTAATATTTTTTGCAAAAATAAAGGGCAAAATATGTTTGCAGTGAACATTAACAAGGTCAAAGTCAGATATATTTAAAAAATAAACAAGATTAAGCCAGTAAATCTAGCAAATATTGCTGTGTTACTTTTGACCCACCCGTGTGTTACTTTCGTCCCTGCCTATGGGGTCAAAAGTAACAACGTGCAACTTTTGTTTAAAGTGAAGTTATATTGGAGTTGTTCTATTGATACAAAATAACAGTTGATTTTGATAGACCACTGTTGTGAGTTAGTAACCAGAGCAAAAATATATTTCTGCTAAACATTATCTTTTAAAATTAGGTTTTTATGAAAAATGTTACTTTTGTCCCTGCTCTCCCCTATGAGTGCGTGTGTGAATGTGAGAGTGTATGGGTGTTTCCCAGTATTGGGTTGCAGCTGGAAGGGCATCCACTGTGTAAAAACATATGCCGGAATAGTTAGCGGTTCATTCCGCTGTGGCGACCCCTGATAAATAAGGGAGTAAGCCAAAGGAAAATTAATAATAATAATAATAATAATTATGAATAATAATTGTTTTCAGCTAAAATTTTTGTGAAATCAACAAAATCATTCCTTCATTTAAAAAAATTTATAAATATTTATATGACGTTATAAAGAATGAGAACCAAATCTCATTTTCCAACTGCAGAAAAGAAGCAAAACCCCTTAAAAGTATGATTAAAGAAGTTTATGAGTAGTTCTGAATCATAACCAGTGTTATTTCATTATCATTGATTGATAAGCAATTACATTGTGTCAATATGTTGAATATTTAATTTTTTTTTCTGTTTTTACTTTAATTTTACTTAAAGTTTTAAACATGTTGTTGGGTTGTCACTTTTTTAATCTCTATTTAGTATTTTTAAATTAATTTCAATGTCTTTGCAGCTAGCTATAATAAAATAACTTCAGGTTTTTATATACTGTATTCCGGTAATATTTATTGTATTTTAAGTATAAGAATGCAATTTATATATTTATTTTTTGTTTGTTAACAACAAACCTGATGAAGCTTAATGTTACATTCATACAGTATAGGCTGAAACTTTAATTGATATTCACTGACAAAAATCCCAGAAAACTCCAGTGAGCTTGTAGCCAACTGTTACAACTGTAGTAATAATGACTCAGCAATATGAGCATTGAGTCAGCAATATGTATGAATATTGAGGAGCTTATTTAAAAACAAATCTTTGGAAATCGACTCACTGAACAACGTACAGGTCTGATTCACAAATGACAAATCAGGCATCGCAACTTCTCTCATAAACCCTCATCAATTTGCCAAAAAGACCAAGGGCACAAGCGAATAATTATGTAAATTATAAACCACAAGAACAAACAGGCTGAATAACAGTCTATGAGTCATGGTGTGTGTTCTGAGGACAAAGAAACAGAAAACTGGCTCTCAGAAGAAGTAGTTCCAAGCTATTACTGGTTTACTCACTTTTTTAAGTAAAGTCAACTCGTCTCTTTTAAGGCAATGGTTAAGTAACTCATCACTACACTACAGTGTATACATTATGTCAAACAAGCACAAAGCACACAAGTTCAGGTAATATCTGTGAGTGTAAATATTTGTGGAAGGAATCTCATGTGTATCCAACCCAGGCTCATTCTGAATACGTACCCCTGTATACATTTCAGGAGAGCGCCAAATACGTCCCAGGAGGTTCGTTTTTTTTGCAGTTTTTGTTTACACGTTTCCACCAGAGGGCACTGTGTGCGCTTTTTCAGATCTCAAATTTCTCTCGCGAGTGCCATTCGCGCCTGCTCTTCTTGCGTACATTCACCAGAGGCCGCTGTCGACTGACTGACTGACTGACCGATTCCCACCACCTTCCCTAAACCCAACCGACATTGTTTTCAAAAGCAATCCAGAAAAAGAAAAGCCCTCGCTGATTTTTACCACGTTTTCAGATTTTACCACATTTTCACACTGTTATTTACTTGTTTATTTTATTTTTTGGCTTTTGTTTTTGTCTTACCTGCTTTCTGGAACCGTTCTTCAGCGGACTCGAACCCCGTCATCGCGGTCAACTCTGCTCCACGTCATAAGTCCGCTGACGTACACGACGAGCCACTGGACAAACTGGTAACAGCGGAAAAGCCGTCCATACAAAGGTAAGCGGTCAGATGGTAACCGTGAAAAGGAACGGCGTCATACTGCCCCGTAGCGTGCGTTTTAAAGACATACCTCTGGCTACATAATTCACGATCTCCAGAAATGTATATAGGGTTACGTTTTCAGAATGAGCCTGTGTTGTGTGTATCAGTATATTAGATCCGTGTGCCTCTTGGACATTGAAAACTGCACACTAGTAATGCAACTCAACCAGGCTTTGTTTCTCTGCGCAGGACTTGAGTGAAATTTATTTAAATTGAAAGTTGAGAAATGATAAGTATAATAAGACCCGGTCCCACTTTTATATTAGGTGGCCTTAACTACTATGTACTTACATCATAAAATAAATACAATGTGCTTACTGCGTTCAAAATGAAGTGTAATGTTCACAATGCTCTTGAGGTGGGATATGAGTAAGGTTAGGGACAGGTTTGGTGGTATGGGTAGGTTTAAGGGTGAGTTAAGGTGTAAAAGCTGCGGTCACACTGCACTTTTCTCCCTATAGACTTCTATTCATATGCATGTGAATGCGACAGACCAGAAACGCAAGCTCGTGCCACAAGTTTCACAGTTTGCTGCATTGCAAAGTTCAAGCTTGATGAACTTTGACCTGCAAAATTGCATCACTGCAATTGACTGCGTGAGACCAATTGGAGATCAAAACATGACTTCTCTGTACAGAAATTTTAAATATGGACCAGTTGCTTTTTTTTTTTTTTAAGGTCTAATCATCTGGTTTAATCTCGCCCCTTTTCGCAGCGCTGTACAACAGAATTTTGCAACTCTAGTGTGACCGTGGCATTAGGGATGGTCAACAGTGTAATTACAAATGTAATTACAGAAATTAATTACATGCAGGTATTTAATCAATCATAAGTACAATGTAAAAACATGTATTTACACAATAATTACATTATAACATGATTCATTTCAATGTAAGTACATATTAGTTAAAGCCAACTAATATAAATAGGGACTTAAGACCCTTTAAAAACAAGAGTTCTTTGAATATTCGCCTTTTATACAGGTTTACACCAACAACGCAGTAAGTTTTTAATTTTTTGCTAAATGTTTAAGTTAAGAGATGATTTCATTTGAAGCCAAATTAAAGTAATAGCTTTATGACATTTAAAATTAAGTTATAAATAGGTGATGTGCTGTTTTGGAATGAGTTCGCAGAGTGTTTTACCTCAGGCGTTTGAGGTTTGTCTTCCTCTGTCAGGAAAAATGTCAAGCTACAAGAAGTGAAAAGAAAGGAGACCTGGTAAGTGGGTACAAGCAGGTCTGAGAACATTATTAAAAGCAAGGGTTCTGTATTGGCATCTATGGTGTAGTGATGAACCTTTATTTTCCTATACAGTTTATACATTTTTCATCCAACAAATGCTTCTTCATATAGATTTTTAAAATGTTCTTCATACAAAGCAGAAAAAGTTATTTTATGAATTGTACACTGAATGGTTCTTAAAATAACCATAACAATTCTTCTATTCCCTTCACAAGACTTCACATTCCCTTCTTTTTTAACAGTGTATTCTATCTTCTTTATTTAATAACAATTTTAAACTCTTTTTGGCTGTAAAGTTAATCGCTCGTTGAATTCAACCTTTAGCACTAGTGTGATGTGGCTTACCTTATATTAGGTGGGGTGACACAGACGTGGTTTATCCAATCAGAAAGTACAACTCCCACAAATTCATGCAAACCTGGATCTCTCTCTTCACACATAGTCTCCATCTTCCACAAAACAACAGATACAATCAGATTAGCAATTGTCCAAAATATTACGAAGCAGTTTAACATTTTAAAGTGACCCTATTAATTTAGTTTTTGATCACCTCAAACTTAATGTTATCAATAGCATCAGCTCTTTTCTTAGTGTCTGAAACAGATGGTTTAATGATCCTATCTCCCTAAACCCCAGCTACTCTGCTGTGATTGGTCAGATGACCCAGTCTGAAGTGACAGTGTTACATTATTAATCTTGAAACACGCCCATTTGCTTCCAGTGCCTAAAGATCAATTAGTAGTTCAGCGCAAAGCTCAGGTTACGTTTCAAAGATGGAGGAGAGTGCTGTTCATTTTGTCTCCCCACCTTCAAATCCTGCTGATACCAGGAATCCAACCTGTAACCTTTGGATTAAGTTCAATTCCCTAACTATTAGTCCACAACAGCCAATATAGTATCAGCTGAAGAGGCTTTCCCAGCACTTGTAAAAACAAGTTTGTGATACAAACATTAAAAATGCTTTTGGTTTCACCACATTCAGTCTAACAGTAGCTGTTTCCATCCATCTAAATTATATAAAAAAAAGCTAGATAGAAATGCCAAGATGGGCATAAATTCAAGAAATTAGCACACTCGCTAATCTGTGTAGTCAACATTTGAAGTTGTAGTAGGACAAGAATGTGTGTTGTTGATTAGTTTTAGGACAACTTTGATTAATGGTTTTGATCCACTTTGAATGTTGACTGCTGTAAACCGCATCATCTTAAATGATGATTTAATCATTCAAAATGTAGGCAAACTTCACCATCAGAATTATTTAGTATAATTACCCCAGAAAATAACATCAGTGTTCCAAAACAACAGGTACATGCCTTCAAATTATTATTATTATCGTGTCGCCGTTTATGCTACTGCAATTTCGTTTAAAAAAGGCATTTTAGAGTGCTTTCACACCTGTAGTACGTTTAATTTGGTCCGGAGGAAAAAGTCAGCAGGGAGTATGGACCTCCTCACAACTCCACGATTGTCCGTGACGAATTCTCATTTCAGAATTTACATCGCAGTTGACTACAGCAGCTGGTTTAGTCCAAAATAGAGAAGTAATTTTTGCATTTGGGACAGTTCGCGGTCCCATTCTCATCACAAACAAACTATTCCAAGGTTCATTTGAAAATGTAATGAGACCACCTTTTCCAGCAAATCTTGGTACGCTTGTTTGGTTCGCTTTTGGTGAGCACCCGATTGGCACTTTCACACCTGCGCAAATGAACCACACCAAAAAGTCAAACAAACTATGGTACATTTTAACTGAACGTGAAGTGAGGCCAATGTAAAATCGCCCTTAGAATGAAAACATTCTACATCCAGACTGGCATTTTTATTGTTTTTCAGAATGTTTCATGCGCATATTTGTGTACCACTTGTGTAATGGTCATATGAGAGTTGCTTGACGAATCAAGGAATGACACGCAACAGTCCAGAAGACCAATCAGAGAGTGGTTGTGGATAACACTGCCACAATTTTAAACGTGTGCATTTCAGACCATCTACTGAAAAGAAACTCCAACATTTTCAATCTAAAACAGGGTCTTTCAATCCTTTTTCAAGGGGTTGAAGATAGCGGATTAGTGTCGACACCAGGTGTAACCGTAACAAAACTTGATCGTAACAATACCAAAATGTATTAGTGTACAAAACACCTCAGGCACACGCACAGCACAATTATTATGCAGAGAAAAAAAAGAGCCATGGTGGTTTACCCCAGATGCAGGATTTAATTTACTTTTATTATTGATACATTCATTGTTTTCCCAAGAAGTGCCAATTTTACACATGGGATTATTTACAAACGTCATATGCAATATTCAAATTTTGTATGCAAATTAAATTTGCAACTTTAGATGGAAATACAGCCAGTGACTCACAGGAAAAAGTAGCAGATCAACCTAAACCATCTTCACAAGCACAACACGAGCAGGACATTTCTCAGTGGTTTGTTTTTATTCAGACTGGCATATAGACAGAGGCCCCTCTGTGAAATCCTGAACCAAAATCATGGTAACAAGTGCATGTCAGCGCAGAAAACCGAGTCTTCTAGACATGTTGACAACTTGAAGCAAACAGGCGTCAGCTACAAGCACAGAGTTTGAGCGTCAAAGTAGATGCTGTTCGAGGGCAGCCAATGAAGACCATTATGCAAATTTGATACAAAATCGGTTCTTTTTTGGAAGACAATAACATTTTGCACTTTAATCTTTCAGACTCTGCAGACCTTTTACATTCACAAACAGCGAAAAAGTATAACGATTAGGCCTGTCATGATATCTATTTTTTACTGTACAATATACTGCACCAAAATATATTGCGATAAACAATATTATTGTCATTTTAAGACCAGAATGACAATATAATATCATCACAATGCAAGTACACTCTTCCAAAGAACACATTTTATTCTTAAGAATATTTGATTTAATTATAGTCATTTTAACAATTTAATAATTAGGCATTGGAATCAGAATGTGAAAACGTGCATCCTAAACAAATAAATTATAATACATGTTAACAAAAAAGTGCAAGGTAAAAAGTAACAGAGGCTGTGATATCTGCTACCAGATCTATTTTCAGTTGTCAGACACCCACATTAAAATATACTATAGTAATTTATAGTAAATACTATAGTGTTTTTTTAACCATACTGACACTGACACCTCCAGTAGAGATAGAGAGGTTGCGCAATCAGCTAAAACGTTGCTAGAATTGGTTTTTATGCATGGGAGATATATATTGCATCGCCAAAAATGATTGAGGTCATGTCCGTGTGTTGTGCGATAAGTCAATATATTGATTATTGTGACAGGCCTAATAACAATGGCACTCATGAATGTGATCATTTCGATTCATTTTCTAAAGATAAATATTATCATAATCTCATACTGCACATTCCTCTGTGTTAAAAACTATGCTTTTTTTAATTCCGTAAAATAATGTGAGCCGATGTGTACTGAAGTGGGAAACATGATCAGCCTGCCGATGTGGGAAAATCCCGCAGATTTCCTCCTTGGAATTCTCCTCACATCTCAGGACTCTACCGTCAGGATGATAAAGGAATCACAGTACAGGCGCACACGGTGCATACTTATGGCACGTAAACCCTGTGCTTGAATCTCATTACACACGTACCTTAAATGCACATACATCCAAGAGATTGTGCATAATTCATGTAATTAACAACCAGTAGGTCTGCATTGAGTGCAGCTACTAAACTAAACTCACTAAGTCACTGAAACACGATACTGAGAATTTACTTTCAATAATGCATCACACAATGAACTGATTAGTACTCTTTTACTTGATGACTTTGTTAGCTACTGTATGCTGTGTTTTATATTCATGGCTAAGAGATCTCAATTGTTTGGCAGCAATAGGATTAAAAAGAGTTGAAGTGAGACATTTAAGTTCCCAATGATCAGATTTTTGACATTAAGAGACTTCAATAGGGCTTTTTACACCACAATTAACTCTGGGTTATGGTCTTTCTACTGTTTAAACTCCAGGGTAAGGGAACTATGGCTGGACGATATTGGAAAAATCTTACATTGTAATATTTAGTTTTTCTGCGATATACACTCACTGGCCAGTTTATTAGGTATACCTTACTAGTCCTGTGTTAGACCCCCGTTTGCCTTCAGAACTGCCTTAATCCTTCGTGGCATAGATTCAACAAGGTACTGGAAATATTCCTCAGAGATTTTGGTCCATATTGACATGATAGCATCACGCAGTTGCTGCAGATTTGTCGGCTGCACATCCATGATGCGAATCTACTGTTCCACCACATCCCAAAGGTGCTCTACTGGATTAAGATCTGGTGACTGTGGAGGCCATTTGAGTACAGTGAACTCATTGTCATGTTCAAGAAACAAGTCTGAGATTATTTGTGCTTTATGACATGACATCAGAAGATGGGTACACTTTGGTCGCGCTGACACGATGCTCAATTGGTACTAATGGGCCCAAAGTGTGCCAAGAAAATATCCCCCACACCATTACACCACCACCACCAGCCTGAACCGTTGATACAAGGCAGGATGAATTCATGCTTTCATATTGTTGATGCCAAATTTTGCCCCTACCATCCGAATGTCGCAGCAGAAATAGAGACTCATCAGACCAGGCAACGTTTTTCCAATCTTCTATTGTCCAATTTCAGTGAGCCTGTGCGAATTGTAGCCTCAGTTACAGGAGTGGCACCCGGTATGGTCTTCTGGTGCTGTAGCCCATCCATCTTAAGGTTTGATGTGTTGTGCGTTCAGAGATGCTCTTCTGCATACCTCAGTTTTAACGAGTTATTTGAGTTACTGTTGCCTTTCTATCAGCTGGAACCAGTCTGGCCATTCTCCTCTGACCTCTAGAATCAACAAGGCATTTGCACCCACAGAACTGCCTCTCACTGGATATTTTCTCTGTTTTGGACCATTTTCTGTAAACCCTAGAGATGGTTGTGTGTGAAAATCCCAGTAGATCAGCAGTTTCTGAAATACTCAGACCAGCCCGTCTGACACCAACAGCCATGCCACGTGTAAAGTCACTTAAATCACCTTTCTTCCCCATTCTGATGCTCGGTTTGAACTGCAGCAGATCGTCTTGACCATGTCTACATGCCTAAATGCATTGAGTTGCTGCCATGTGATTGGCTGATTAGAAATTGGCCTTAACGAGCAGTTGGACAGGTGTAATAATACAGTGGCTGGTGAGTGTATATTGCGATATACTGTATCTATACAATTCCAGCAAATGATTGACTAACACTGTTTGGAAAGAATTTTTGATCACACTTGATTTTAAGGTTCAATTCCCACTCTTAGCAAACCATTATGATTTGATTTTGCTCCTTATTAATAGTTATTAGGGTAGTTTAGGTATTGGGTATAGGATTAGGGATGTAGAATAAGATCAGACAGAATATTTGCTTTATAAGTACTAATATCTCAGCAGCCAATATCTCAATAACCTAGCAACTAGGTAATAGTGAGAATCGGTCCTTAAGGTGTCACCAAATGTATTAATTTAGGTTGATTGGGATGAATCTGTAGGGCAGTGAATCATGCATACAATGTAATAAACAATTAAAAGCATAGATCAATGCAATAAAGCAAAGATAAAAGTAAAATAAGCAGAGCATGCTTTATTGTTTTGTTTATGTGAATGTGAAAATTACACAGCAATGTCAAATCAGCATTGAAGATCTGTGCGATGTGACTATTGCGGATGCACACATTGCGATATCGATGCTGAAATTATATATTGTGCAGCCCTAAAGGGAACATTCCACACTTGTAATGTAGCAGGTTAGCAGTTTTTATATGGGGTTATGAAACCTTGATAAAAGCTTCAGCAATTCATTCATTCATTCATTTTCTTTTCGGCTTAGTCCCTTTATTAATCTGGGGTCGCCACAGCGGAATGAACCGCCAACTTATCCAGCATATGTTTTACGCAGCGGATGCCCTTCCAGCTGCAACCCATCACTGGGAAAGCTTCAGCAATTCATCGCAAGAAAATTTGATACCATCAAAGTCTAGTCTAATCCCTACTTATTGTTTTTGACAAAGAAATTACAGTTACATGTTTACAGTTACATGTTTATGATTATGCATTTGGAACACAATTTAAAATATATTCAAGTTAGGTTCTCTACTATCAAACCCAAGATCACTGTAAGTAATACTCTACCAATCATGAATCCCAATTACAAGCCTTTATAAAAGCACAATGCATCTTGTGATATGGATGTTCTAGTTTAGTAAACACTCCTATGGGTCATTTTTCAGGATAGTGACAAATGATATATATGGTTGGAGTAAAGGCTGTGGTATTGCTAGACACTTATTACTTACTTACCAAATACCAATTGAATGGTTCACATTTATGTACTTAAGATTTAACAGAAACACTTTTATATACAGCAGATGTGCAATGCTAGAACCTTTATCCAGTTGTGTGCTGCATTTGTTCAGTTACATTTTTCCAGCACCACATATATGCAAATAATGTCAAGCAAGATAACATGGAATTCAGTTTAACAAATGCCCTAATATGAACTCAAACTGATATAGAGCAAGTAATCCAAACAATGGCATTTGTTTTAGAATTTACAGTAAGTCAACATTTCTTTCTTACAGTACACAGACCTTCAAAAGTAGACTAAAAAGAGCTTGATTAACCTTGAAATGCATGACACACTGTATCAAATGTTTTTTGAAAAATATATAATTTTCAAAGTACCCCGTTTATTGAAACTTTGGACAAAATAATGTGTACATTGTTGAATATCATATAGTATGTCGATTAGGAGAATATGGGGATACAAATTTGGCAAACAGAATTATGATAATGAAATTAGAGCTGGTCATTGATTAAGTTTTCCTGATTTTGAGTTGATTCTAATTTGCACTTGAATGTGATTCAGTAGAGAAATCCTATTGATATTTGTAATATCAATAATGGGGCGGGGGGGGCGTGGTTTGGGCCTCTTTTTTTTAACAAGCTTACTTTACAAGTCTCCTCGAGTTAAACAGTTGACTTGAACCATTTTTTAATCCATTCAGCTGATTTCTTGTTCTGGCGGGGTCACTTTTAGCTTAGCATAATGAATTGAATTGGATATGACCATTAGCATTTAGTTCAAAAAAAAGTTTTGATAATTTCCCTATTGAAAGCTCGAGTCTTCTGTAGTTACATTGTGTAATAAAACCGACGGAAAATTTCAAATTATTATTTTCTAGGCCAATATTACTAGGAACTATACTCTCATTCTGGCTTAATAGTCAAGAAACCCTGCTGCTGTACCATGGCTGCACCAGGCGAAGTGATATTACATAGCGTGTGAGAATCAGCTGTTTTTAGAGGGCACCTTGAAACCTAAAAGTGACCCAGCCAGAACAAGAAATCAGCTGAATGGATTCAAAAATGGTTCAAGTGAACTCTAGGAGAAATGAGCCTTTTTCAAAAAAAGGTGGAGTGTTCCTTTAAGAATCTGTATCAAATTTACCACATTTTAAAATCAATTGAAAAATCTACAGTTTGGGCAAAAATATCAATTTGATGTCAGGCTGTTTAGCGAAAAAGTGCATTTAAATATCAATATTCACTCTATATCTCCTGATAATATTGTCAATATTAGTAGGCTATGTAAACTAGGCTTATTTAGTCTTTGGCTTAGTTTTAGCTCTGAAGCAAAATTACAAAATAAAAACCAATGATGGAGAGACGTACAAATAAATGTTCCTTCTAAGTTGGGGTCTGATTTAGAAACGTGGCGTATGCACAAAATACAGAAAGAAATGTGCGTACGAAGACCACTTCCCATGCAAAAGTTATGATCTATAAAAAAACAAACTTGATGGGAGAATGTGAGCAGCTGTAAGTAAACTCTAAGTAAACATTTAACTGAAATACTGACTTAATTTAATCTGCTTTAATCATCATATGAGCCATAATCAATAATAAATAGCTAAAAATGTATTCTAGCATACGCTCACTTTTAATGCAAAGTTTTATAAATGAGGCACATGGTGTATCATTTTTTGATACGTTTTATTATGATTATTTTAAAATGAATGATGTATGCATAATTAAATCTAAGCTGTTTCGGTCCAATAAGTGTTCAACCTAAAATATTACACAAAAAAAGTGCTGTAAAAAAAGATTGCATCCAAAATTAAAGTTAGTTTTGAAATAATATATATGTGTGTGCTGTGTATATTTATTATGTATATATAAATAAACACATGCATGCATATCTTTGAGAAAATGTTTATTTATATAAAATAAACTAAATAAGTAATATACTATTATTTATTTAATAAATAGTTATAAATAAATAGACATAAAATATGTGTATGCGATACAAATTGTATGTAACAAAATAGTTTTGCACAGTTTTGTTTCTATGTATGTGTGTATCACATATACATAACATATAATACATACATATATATATTATTAAAAAGAAAACATACCCTTTTAATTTATAACATCAGTATAAAAATAAAACAAATCAGATAAAAAAAAAACAAATGTACCACAACCTAAAGGTCAGAGTAAGAATTGCACTTAAAGGCCTCTTATACTACTTTGAAAACCATCAATGAGATGACAGAAGGCATGCAACCCATTTTTCAGCAAAGTTTTGAAATTTAGAAATATACATTTGCAAATAAAACATGATAAAATGAGCAACCTCTCATCAATTTGTTTTTTTCTGTGGGAAAGGTCTTACCTCAGTGAAGGATGACAGATTTCAGCATCACCAGGATGGTCATTTGGTGTTGTTTTTAGTGAATTCTCCACAGATTGCACACTTTCATTTGCAAGATGCAGACGTCCCATGCAGACTTGAGTTTTCAGTCACAGAAAAACACCTACAAAAACTGGTCTTGATCAGCCTCAACAAGCTGTGCGAATGAGAGAGATACAGAGAGAGAGGATGAGCTTTCGACATAGTGTGATGTGCTTTGACAGATCTAGCGCACTAGGGCTCACGTGTAGAGATGGTGACCCGTGCCTACTGGCAGAATCAGGGTAGATACTGCAGGACTCTGTCCTCCTGACCAGGTCCTGTGGAACAGGGAGAAATGTGTGAGTGTTTGACAAGCTAAAGGAGATCAACAACAACATCAGAAATGAACATTTAAGAGGGGTATATTTCAAGAAATAATTTACAAGAACATTATTTAAGATCTTTTGCACCATTTATGACCTTTTGCAATTCTTTAGCATGTTTTCTCCCCCTCTAATCATATAAAACCATGGGGGAATGAAAAATGAGATGATTGTGATAAGTGATAAGTGTCTTTTATTTGCACTTTTAGCAGTTTTAGCATTATTTGCTAATCATGAAATATGCAGTATAAAATATAAGTCAAAAATGGCATTAGTTCTTTTTTAAAGTGTACACAACAAACAACAAAATAAAAATGTAATTGAAATGTACATTATTTTCCTTCTCGGGTAAATTACACTTGTACGCTATACTAAGGCTGCATGATATTGGAAAAAACAGACATCGCGATATTTTATTTTTCTACAATATATATTGCGATTATGGAGTATAATTTCACCAGATGAAATGAATAGAACGAATTCTGATGATCTTATAAGGGAGAGCATCTGCAAAAAATGATACTGTACAAATAAAATGCACAGTGCTTTATGATTTTTGGGATGTTTAGCAATATTCAGATAGACAAATAATAATCAAATGTAAAATAACACTGTATAGTTTTCATCATGTATTTATTTAAATACAATTAATCTTTCTTAAAGTTAGAAACATCATTTCTTATGCCTGAATACCTTAATCTGACTTTTAAAAAATGCTCACAGTCGGAGGCCCTAAAAACACACATAAATAATAAAGGTTTTGGTAAGTTTATGGTTAAACATTGCAGTGACAAATCATAAGTGTTTTCGAATATAGCTCCTAGTCAATTATAATACCAGTTCAACACTGCGGTTCCTGCGATGTGACTATTGCGGATGTGACTATTGCGATATCGATGCTGGAACGATATATTGTGCAGCCCTACGCTGCACAATAAATTTGGTAAATTTAAAAAAAAAAAAAAATCACAGTAAATTTGGTTTTGAAATTCTGTTGGGGTTTTTTACATTCAGGTTTTTTTTTATTATATATTTTAAAATAAAGTAACAAATCATTTATTTTGTAGTGAGAGAACTTAACGTGCTGCAATTTAAGAAAACACATGCATTACAAAAAAAACGCCAGAAAACTAAGAAAAGATCCTCATTGGTTTGACAGTATACGTGTTGCTAATCCTCGCAACGCAAACACATTAACAAAAACCACGCTGCATTTGCTCACAAAGCAAACAAATTTAGAAATCACCAGCATTTTCTCACAACACATGCAAATCACATTGGAACTGTTTCAAGGGGACCCAAAAATGTGACAGACCCAGCTAGGATTTGCTTACTGTGCGTGACTATTGCTCAGTAAAGTTGTAGGTGATCTTTGAAAGGTGAGTTTTTTTGTTTATTTTAACATACTGATTACACCATTCCCTTGTCTTTTGTATATTATTAGCCTAAATAACCATGGCTGCAGCCGAAATCGCCTACTACTCAGTAGGTAGTGCATTTGAATTTAAATGTACTACTCGACCGTTAGAAAAGTATGTTCTATACAGTATGAATGTGAGTAGTATGAATGGAACTTGGACGTACTACATCCGCCATTTTGTCATGATCACGTGACCTTCCCGCATCAGTTCCGTCGCTTCACTCCCATTCATGAAATCTCTCGCGGTGCATCATCTGATAGCATAGCTTGCATCAGATGCGCACTTCAGAATATCGCTGGAAGTAGTAGGTCATCCGGGTACTTCTTGCATACTGTTTTTTTCTATTTGGACATACTACTCGGCTTGCATAATGTTTTTAGCATACTATATAGTATGGAAGTAAGCAATTTTGGATGGAGCCCATGACCTAAATAGACGGGTCTGTCACATTTTAGGGTCCCCTTGAAACATTTCAGTTGTGTTCCATGCTATTTTGCCCCTTTTAAAAATAACTAGGACATTTTGTCAGTTCCTGTAAGTCCAGTTAACTTAAGCCTTAATTTCTGCCACTGATGAACCATTGATATCATTTAAGTTTGCAAGTTTTCCAATTTCAGAAATTTGTTGGATTTACTGACTAGCTTGGCTATTTTGAGAATTCATGGGATAAATTTGTAAAGGAATACAGGGAGGTGTAATGCAGATACCAACAAAATTTAATAAATAAATAAATCTAAAACTAGGGCGTCACGGTGGCGCAGTGGGTAGCACAATCGCCTCACAGCAAGAAGGTCGCTAGTTCGAGCCTCGGCTGCGTCAGTTGGCATTTCTGTGTGGAGTTTGCATGTTCTCCCCATGTTCGCGTGGGTTTAAAGTCACATCTTTTATATTTAAGACAATGTTAACAGGATAAATATTCTACTATATCAGTCAGTTAAAACAAACTCAAAACAGGGTAACACTTTAGTATGGGGACTCATTCTCACTTTAAACTAGCTACTTATTAAGTTGTATATAAGTTGTATAACACATATTAATTATTTATTATGAATAACCATATTCTGCATTGCTTTATCCTGTACCACAACTAAAGTTAATCATTACAACAGCTACCTTACTAACTGTTCAAATGCAGTAAATTAGAAATTAGTTGAGGCAAAAGTTGTAGTAGAATATATATGTGTTTAGTAGCCAAAGTATTTCCCCCAAAATACAAGGTCAGTTCTACTTTCTAGAATAGTTTGGAATCACTAACTTGTTTCAACTATTCTTGACTATTCAGAGACATCATGTGTTAAATTGCTGAACATATGTGCACAAGGAAAGGTATGAGGTGTAAACAAGATACTAAAACTGAATTCAAAAACAGCAAAACAAGATGGTGTTGTGCTGAGCATTATCAACCCCTGCTTGTGTGACGTAAAAATGACCATCTGTTACTTAATTTTAAATCAACAAGTCTAAATATCTTGACATTAAGCTCGCAGCACAGCAGCCAAAACACCTGTTTCAGTGACAGACTGGAATGATTCTTATGCTTGAACACCATGAAACTGTTTGCAGCAGATTTACCTCTTTAAACTGACACAATTTTGCAACCCCAACCATAGTTCAACCATGTTATTTGTTGTAAATCTGTGGTTATACAAATCAGTATATGCCAGAACAAATGTACACTTTTTATCTATAATAAATGCATGGGTTGATAAAACTGGATGGGTATATTTGTCAGGTTAAACTAGAGGGAATGTATTATGTATTGTTATCCTGGTTTTACTACAATAACCATCACATTTCTGCTTTCATTATGGTAAAATCATGAATAATTATAATTAAAAAAAATAAAACATCACTTTTCTTTAAGCAAATTAGCATGGTTTTACTAGAAAAAAACTAAATAAATACTTAATATAAGTACTTTAGAATTAATATATAATGATAGTAACAACAATTTCACAGTGAAATTTACCACACTAAACAGAGTTTAACAAACATTAAGTCACAAAGTAATCAATATTCCTAAAAAATGTAAATAAATAAACATGGTTGGTTACTTTTACTACAATAAAACCATGCTTTTAGACAAGGATTTAGCATTTTCTCACATTTAAAATATGTATATATACACACATTTAAGAGACCTCTGTATATCATACAAAGCTATTGGAGCAAATTGTTGAAAATTGTGTAATGACGTCATCGCAGGGTAAATTATTTGATTTCACAAATGATTACAAACTTACAACTTTCTTTCCTTCACCAAACTCAGTTCCTGAGAAGCTCTTACCCTTTAGTTCTTACCCTGCTTCAAGACTTACCTGTAGGTTTCAAACAAGCCTTACGGACTAATTAGTTTGATCAGGTGTGTTTAATTTTAGGGTGAAAGTTACACTTGCAGAGCTGCGGCCCTACTGACACCACTGCTTCAGAATGAAAATGAATCACGAACAATAAATAAGTATTTTATATTCGTTGTTGTGTAATGTGAACCGCAACCATAGACTGTAAAAAAATAAACCGCAACAGTTGAAGAACAGCAGCAGGTTCAATTGCCATTCAAATAATACATTTAAACAACAGTCAAACAAGAAGGTCATACCGAGTAACTTACTTTATAGTCACAAATTCGCCAGTTACTTTGTCTGTTTTTACCATTTTGCTCTGCCAGCGAAATCACCTCCAACGAAGACACAGCAGAACCACTTCACTCATTTGCAGTGTTGACTCGTTGCTAAATGAATCAGTTTATTGAATGAATGATTCAGTGATTCGTTCATAAAAAGTCATTTTGACGCCACCTACTGGAGTGATCATGTGTAACAATGCAGGAAAAAAGTTAGAAATGTTGATAATTCTCCAGCACTTCCTACCATGGTAGATTACTCAGATCTGAGTCACTTCCAGAGCAGATCTTTGATGGAACTGACTCATCTACAAACATTTGCTCTGAAAGTGATTCCAAGAAAACAACCCCAATAACCCATTTAAAATGGAAAACAGCGAGAACACAGTGCCTTCGAAAAAATCTGGACACCATCTAGCTTCCACATTTAAGAAAATAAAAACAACACAAAAGGAAGAGGTACTGGTCAAAATATGGACTCACAATGCTGGTTGATTCATTTATCAATGTTCAACATACTCACAAAAAAAAAATGGTTTTGTATGACTGTGAATTTTTTTTCTACCATAGAATACAAACATGTATATATTTAAATAGCCATGTATCAGATTTCCCTATTTGTTTCTGAATTATATTTCAAGCATAAGCCTCAAACCCAAAGGTTTTTGAGATCATGGGAAACAGCAGTTCAGTCATGCGTGTCCAAACTTGTCAACATGTGAACATAAAACCTTCTATTTTTGGATCTCACTTAAAGTGCTCTCCAGATATCTTTCCCATCCTTTTAGGGTCTTTAATGGCCTAGCAGAAGAAACATGCTCATTTTGGTGTAGTTTAATGCGCAGTCATCACCGGCAGGCTGGATTTGTTCTGCTGAGTGGACATAACGCATGAATAATGTATGGCTAGAGGAACAGAGACAGGAACAAGAGAGATTGCCCTTAAATGAAGACAGTGTCTGGTCTGGACAAAAGAATAAGGTCACGGAGAACAGCTGGCAGACCAAAGCAAAATAAGTGAAAGAAAGACCTCAGGTAAAAAGAAAAGAAGTCTTCATCCAGAAATGTTAGAGGTTCATCTAGAAGGAAATGTTGAGATTTGGCTGGTTAACATGATCCAGGTGGTAGCCTAGATGTTGTAAATAAACAAACGCAGTTGCTGGGTTAACATTTTAATTAAAAAACAAACAATAAATAACTGTATGACTGGGACGTAAAAATAAACCAAAAACCAGTGGTGTGAATTAACAAATTACAAATACTCAAATTACTCTAATTGAGTAGGTTTTCACAGGAATTGTCCCAGCAGGCACAGGACGTCAACATGACGTCAGATTGACGTTGTACCCCAACGTCGTCAGACCGACGTTGCAGATGCTGCATTTTGGTCACTTTCCACCCCAACCTAAAAACAACCAAATATCAACGTCTAATGATACTACAGCTTGACGTTGTGTGGACGTTACCACTATGACGTCTATCAGACGTTGGATTTTGATTGACAAACTGATGAATAAATGTCAGTATTTGATATCAGTATGATGTTGGCTCGACTTTGGATATTGGTCATTTACTAACGCAACCTAAAAACAACCAAATATCAACGTTATTGGACGTAAAAATTTCTGTGCATTTCTGTGTGGAGTTTGCATGTTCTCCCTGTGTTTGTGTGGGTTTCCTCCAGGTGCTCCGGTTTCCCCCACAGTCCAAAGACATGCGCTTTAGGTGAATTGAATAAACTAAATTGACCGTAGTGTATGAGTGTGAGAGTGTACGGGTGTTTCCAACATAGGCTCATTCTGAAAACGTACCCCTATATACATTTCTGGAGATTGCGAATTATGTAGCCAGAGGTACGTATAGTTGCATTTTGTCTTTAAAACAAACGCTACGGGGCGGTATGATGCCGTTCCTTTTCGCACTTACCAGCTGACCGCTCACCTCCATGTGGACGGCTTTTCCGCTGTTACCAGTTTGACCAGTCGCTCGCGTCGTACCTCGGCGGACTTGTGACATGGAGTGGAGTTGACCGCAATGACAAGGTTCGAGTCCAGTGAAGAACAGTTCCAGCAGGTAAGACAAAAACAAAAGCCAAAAAATAAAATACACCTGTAAATAACAGGGTGAGAATGTGGTAAAAAAATTAGGCTGCTTTTTTGAAACACTGTCAGTTGGTTTTAGGGAAGTGGGTGGGTGGGTCAATCGGTGCTTTTGAAAACACTATCGGTTGGGTTTAGGGAAGGAGGAGAGTGGGTCAGTCAATTGGTCAGTCAGTCAGTCGACAGCAGCCTCTGGGGGATTTACGTGAGAAGAGCAGGCGCGAATGACACTCACAAGAGAAATTTGAGATCTCAAAAAGCGTACACAGCGGCGTCTGGTGGATTCGCGTATTTGGCGCTCTCCGGAAATGTATATAGGGGTACGTTGTCAGAATGAGCCTGGGTTGGGTGTTTCCCAGTACTGGGTTGCAGCTAAAAGGGCATCCGCTGCGAAAAACATATGCCGGAATAGCAGTTTATTCTGCTGTGGTGACCCCTGATAAATAAGGGACTAAGCCGAAGGAAAATGAATGAATGTATAGCATGATTACACATATTTACGCTCTGGAAACAAATACAGTGCATCTTTATTTTTATTGGTTCATTTGCATTGACCTGCTAAGGAATTTGATCGGTTGATCTGTCACAAGGTTGAATTACTAGACATTGATGAATTAATGCACAAAAACACTGCACAAACAAATAAACAACATACTAATATCCAGTGATATATTCCCATATAAAATATTAAATGTCCAGTACTGAAAAGCCTCCCAAGAGCTTTCACAAAATGAAAAGACAGTTCGGATATCTCACTCTAATAGTGCTGTTGAACAGATGTCTTTTCACTTTGATATATTATTACAAGACCATTAATGTAAATCTGGCTACGTTACATTCAGTGTGGGATTGCAAAGCGACTCAGCTAATGGATACTTTGTCAATGGCCAAAAGCCAGAAATAGAGATCTTATATTCATTTACTGTACAGATTATTGATTTCTTATGCTAAGATGCGCTGGTCAGAGACATTTGGATCCAAATACTCTTGTTTTCCAATATAATTTAATAAAATTATATAATACAATATAAGAGCTTTCAGCATAAATGATATGGACACAAAGAAACAGCTCTTATATAATTGATCCAGATTACAGTATAATTTCTTAATTTGACCTGATTAACTGGCCTTAACCAGACCTGGAGTCCAGAGATGACTTGCAGTTTAAGAAACACTCCACTTTTTTGGAATTAAGCTAATTTAAGTAGTTAAGCAGTCGAGTTTTACACACTTTTCCTGTGGCTGAGAAGAAATATTTGCAAATCTAAGCAATTGTTTTCGCTCAACCTTTTCAACTATATGACTATAAATTAACTGTGTAATTACAGTCTTTCCTCTTAGCTGTTAATTTAGTTCCAAGAGACAGATTTATTCATTCATTCATTCATTTATTTATAATAAGCTGCTCAGCAAAATAAGTTCAGAAGCATCAATCTTTTAAATTATTATGGAATTGTACATTTAAAATGATTAAAAAACAAGTTGTGTAAATAATACACTTATATATATATATATATATATATATATATATATATATATATATATACACACACACATATACACTCACTTTATTAGGTACGCCTTACTAGTCCTGGGTTGGACCCCCTTTTGCCTTCAGAACTGCCTTAATCCTTCGTGGCATAGATTCAACAAGGTACTGAAATATTCCTCAGAGATTTTGGTCCATATTGACATGATAACATCACGCAGTTGCTGCAGATTTGTCGGCTGCACATCCATGATGCCAATCTCCCGTTCCACCACATCCCAAAGGTGCTCTATTGGATTGAGCTCTGGTGACTGTGGAGACCATTTTAGTACAGTAAACTCATTGTCATGTTCAAGAAACCAGTCTGAGATGATTAGCGCTTTATGACATGGCGCGTTATCCTGCTGGAAGTAACAGAAGATGGGTACACTGTGGTCATAAAGGGATGGACATGGTCAGCAACAATACTCTGGTAGGCTGTGGTGTTGAAACGATGCTCAATTGGTACTAATGGGCCCAAAGTGTGCCAAGAAAATATCATTGATACAAGGCAGTATGGAGCCATGCTTTCATGTTGTTGACGCCAAATTCTGACCCTACCATCCGAACGTCGCACCAGAAATCGAGACTCATCAGACCAGGAAACGTTTTTCCAATCTTCTATTGTAAAATTTTGGTGAGCCTGTGCGAATTGTAGCCTCAGTTTCCTGTTCTTAGCTGACAGGAGTGGCACCTGGTGTGGTCTTCTGGTGCTGTAGCCCATCCGCCTCAAGGTTCGACATGTTGTGCATTCAGAGATGCTCTTCTTCATACCTCGGTTGTAACGAGTGGTTATTTGAGTTACTGTTGCCTTTCTATCAGCTGGAACCAGTCTGGCCATTCTCCTCTGACCTCTGGCATCAGCAAGGCATTTGCGCCCACAGAACTGCCGCTCACTGGATATTTTCTCTTTTTTGGACCATTTTCTGTAAACCCTAGAGATGGTTGTGCATGAAAATCCCAGTAGATCAGCAGTTTCTGAAATACTCAGACCAGCCCGTCTGACACCAACAACCATGCCACGCTCAAAGTCACTTAAATCACCTTTCTTCATCATTCTGATGCTCGGTTTGAACTGCAGCAGATCGTCTTGACCATGTCTAGATGCCTAAATGCAATGAGTTGCTGCCATGTGATTGGCTGATTAGAAATTTATGTTAACGAGCAGTTGTACAGGTGTACCTAATAAAGTGGCCGGTGAGTGTGTATATTTATTTATTTATTTTTTTAAACAGTTCAACAAGAACAAGCCACACATATACAGATTTTTAAAGACTTTTAAGTTGATATGCCCATACTACACTACCTGACAAAAGCCTTGTCATTGATCCTAGTTGTAAGAGCAACAAATAATAACTTGACTTCTAGTTGATGATTTGGAAAAGTGGCAGAAGGTAGATTTTTCCGATGAATCATCTGTTGAACTGCATCCCAATCATCACAAATACTGCAGAAGACCTATTGGAACCCGCATGGACCCAAGATTCTCATAGAAATTAGTCAAGTTTGGTGAAGGAAAAATCATGGTTTGGGGTTACATTCAGTATAGGGGCGTGCGAGAGATCTGCAGAGTGGATGGAAACATCAACAGCCTGAGGTATCAAGACATTTGTGCTGCTCATTACATTACAAACCACAAGAGAGGGAAAATTCTTCAGCAGGATAGCGCTCCTTCTCATACTTCAGCCTCCACATCAAAGTTCCTGAAAGCAAAGAAGGTCAAGGTGCTCCAGGATTGACCAGCCCAGTCACCAGACATGAACAGTATTGAGCATGTCTGGGGTAAGATGAAGGAGGAGGCATTGAAGATGAATGCAAAGAATCTTGATGAACTCTGGGATTCCTGCAAGAACGCTTTCTTTGCCATTCCAGATGACTTTATTAATAAGTTATTTGAGTCATTGCAGAGATGTATGGATGCAGTCCTCCAAGCTCATGGGAGTCATACACAATATTCATTCTTTTTCCACTGCACCATGACTTTATATTCTACACTGTACATATTACTGTACATTATTTATGTTAAATGACAAGACATTTGTCTAAGCAAAGTCAGACCTTATTGTCCTAATTAAATAATTAATAATCAAGGCATGATCATGTTTTATTTTGGTAAAATAAGCGTAATCTAGAGGCCTTTGCCTTTCATATAAACCACTTTTTGATACCAAATGATCAACTACAAGTCCAGTTATTATTTGTTGTTCCTAAAACTTGGACAGGCAACAAGACTTTTGTCAGGTAGTGTATACAATGGCATCATGTTTTTAACTGATATTATTCACTATATATTCTAAACTAACGTTTTATACAGTAATTTTACAGATTTTCACAGTTAAAACCACAATGTTGGTTTTTTGACATATGTAACCTACTGTATAATAGAAACATTCAAATGAACTGCTCAAAATGTTATGTAATATCACTAAATTAACCATAAATATGTTAATTTATACCAAAAATTCTGTTTTTAATTAGGCAGAAATCAAGGCAACATTCGCAGGTTATCGCTTTTTACTGTAAGTGATGATAGTGTTAAGTACTGAACCAAAATTGATCATCTTTTAAAAGCAGAGTGCTGTCAATTGCTCATTTAACTGTTATGAATAGCATTTGTGTGCATATATTGAGCTGAGCAGAAGACTAATGCAGAATCACTGGGCCACTGGGGCTATTTATAAGTTCATCAAACACAGCAAACAGCACACAGTGGAGAACAGCCAGCATCAGTTTCAGCTGTCGCCATGACCACCGATTGGCCACTTAGGGTGAAGCAGTTTGATTGTGCAGGTACATCTTTTTAAGAAAAGAATAATACGGTGTCCATGAGTTCAATGTAGAAATTCACACAATCAAAAAAGGATGTTTGCTGTTTGTCCAAACTACTTATTTAAAATGAGCTGAAACAACACAATTCTTGAGGGTTTTTTTGGGACAACTTTATAGTTTTATTTTCAATCTTCTTAAATTTGTAAAAACTAATATTCATTCATACATTTATTTTCCTTCGGCTTAGTCCCTTTATTAATCTGGGGTTGCCACAGCGGAATGAACTGCCAACTTATCCAGCATATGTTTTACACAGCGGATGCCCTTCCAGCTACAACCCAGTACTGGGTAACATCCATACACACTCATTCACAAACTATGGCCAATTTAGTTTATTTAATTCACCTATAGCACATGTCTTTAGACCAGAGATGCCCAAATTAGGGCCCGTGGCCCATGGTAACCTTTGAATTGGCCCACCATCCCATCTGAGAATGGTTTAGAGATTGTCATTTCAGATTTAATGTAACCTTTTATTTGTTTGTTTTATTGTTAAGCTACAAAAAAGCTTGAAATTAAATGTTTCAATTTAAATGGTGTAAATTTATCAGATTTAGTTGGAAATGTACATACGACGCATAGAGGACAATGCAGAGACTTTGGTGAGCGAATCAAGGCAAAGCCAGCTTCTGCTCGACTTGTGTATTCAGCATTGAACTTCACTGTGTTATAAACGTGATTGTTGATGTTTTATCGCAATAATTAATGAATGAATTAGGCAATTACCCATGGCAACTTTAATGTAAAATAGTTTGGTATATTTATCTTCGGCCCACGGCTATCAATGATATTTGGTTTTGGCCCTTCATACGAAAAAGCTTTAGACTGTGGGGGAAACCGGAGCAGCCAGAGGAAACCCACGCCAACATGGGGAGAACATGCAAACTCCACACAGAAACACCAACTGGCCCAGCTGGGGCTCGAACCACTGAGCCACCTTGTCACCCCTAAAAACTAATAACTTAATTCCTTCATGCTGTCAACACAAATTGATTGTGTGTAACCCAGAATTTTTTACAGTAAAGGACGTTTGCTCTTTGTTCAAACTACTTATTTAAAATGAGCTAAAACAACACAATTCTTGAGGTTTTTTTGGGGACAACTTAAATGTTTTATGTTTAATCTTCTTAAATCTGTAAAAACTAATTAGTTAACTTAATTTCTTCAGGTTGTCTCTACACAAATTGATTGTGTGGAACCCAGCATTATTTTTACAGTGCACACACAGAGGCCCATAGCCAGCCTGGTGTAAGGGGTGGTTCTATTTTCTCAAAATGTGGACCTTTTTGCAGTTATTTGCCTCTGTTTCTATTTAATTATGAGATTTAAATGCTAAATTTTAGTGACATTTGTCCGAATTTCCACTGTACTATCGAAAATCTGTCGGGCAATAAACTGACTCTTGGTTTCTTTCCATTTAAAGATGTTTACTGAATTTTCAAGCATCATAACAATAAACTACGGTCAAAAAACTGTTGCTTCGTCTTTCTTTCACTTTCCTATTTCGTAATATAACTTAAACCAGTCCAGTAAGGACGGAGCTAAGCATTACAAACAAAGGAGTAGGGGTAAAATCAACAAATGTACACAACTAAACATATCAACACGTGTAAACTGTACATGAATTTGAGTACTATTAATAAATTATATTAAATCAAATTATGGCTCTTACAAACACACTTTTTAATGTACCAAAATATTTCCTAAAGATTTAGAATAAAGAAATGAGAATAAATACTAATTTTTAATATACAAAGTGATTACATCATATATCATTAGAACAAAATAGGAATCTGTTAAAGTTTTAAATTAAAAACTGTAGCATATTGTCATTTATTAGGCAAATAACAAACTGGCCAGCACATTTAACTTTCCTCAGTCAGAATTAGAATAATTTGAATAATAAAAAAAATATATATATAATAATAATAAAAGATGATTTGTCTAGCCTCCCTTGTAAAAAAGAACATTTGATTGAAAATTCATGGATAACAACAACAGCCACATTCGTATTCAAAAGAATTTTAATATGGGCCGCTTTTGGTGCTTCACACCTTTTTATTGGTAATTTTTTGGTTTCAGGAATGAGATTTAGAATAAAAGTTAAAATGTTTTCTCTATTTAAAAACAATACATTAGCGAAAGTTGACTTCTCTTACATCAGATTGTGTGTTTTCTTGCACAGCTGGACGTTGGACTCATGAAAAATAATAGTTTGCATTGGCCAGAACTGATTAGCTGAAGTCACACTGATGTGACGGTGAACAAAGGATTCCGCTTGGTCTTAAAGCCTTTTTCAATGGGTTAATTTCACAATTTATGATGGCATAGCAGTCAAAATAGGACAAATGAGCTCATTTATGGGATTCTGGACCTTTGTCATTGAGAGGTGGGTCTTTCGAACCACCTGAACCCACCCTGGCTACGGCCCTGACACACACAAAAAAAACAATCAATGGGATCAATCAATCAATTTCTTTATGAATATCTTTTGATTGTGCATATCACACAAAACAATTATCATATTAATACTTTTTTTTTTTTACAATAATATACAAATACACACATGCAAATTTATACTTCAAAAAATATTAAATGACAATCTTTCCAACTGAAGTGGTGGAGAGGTTTATTTTAGCTAGAAGGAGCCTAGTTTTCTTGTGAATGAAATATAGGCTAAATTACAATTATACTTGACAAGGGGGCGACAGAGATGTATTTAGAGTTGCATTTTGTGGGTTTAACATCAATCAATGCGATCAATCAATCAATAATCTATGAATCTACGATTTTCTCACATTAGCTTAGTCATTAATTACATTTCTTTATGAAAATCCTTTGACTGTGCATATCACAAAAATGCATAATATATTAACATTAAACAATTTTGTATTTTATTTCATTGTTTAAAGCACTCACTGGTTCCAAACCTGTTTGATTTTCTGTCCTCTGCTAAACACAAAATAAGACTTTTTAATAAGCCTGGAAACCTGTAACCATTGACTTCCATGATATTTGATTTTCCTACAATGGATGTCCTACAATGGTTTTTCAGCTTTCTTCAAAATATCATCTTTGTGTTCATACTACAAGAAGAAACTCATAAAAGTAATAGTAAGTATAGTTTCCTTTTTGGGTGAACTATCCCTTTAAATTTAAATCCTGGTTCAATGGTGCCCTCTGCTGGCTGCAGATGATGTGTGTCTGTTTTATATGTAACAAAACGTTGTGCTTGTGTGTTTTTTCAGATTCAATTTTAAAGTCAGAGGCTAATTTTTAGGCAGTCTTTAATTATGTTTGACTTTGACTTATTTAACTCCATATATGATCTTTCATTTAGTGTTTATGGATAAAATGTGTCTCCTCTCTTCCATTTTTCCAAAGCCCAGACTGCAGATGGATTATTACAGTCTTTCCTCTTAGTATTTATTTATAATAAGCTGCTCAGCAAAATAAGTTCTGAAGCATCAATCTTTTAAATTGTTATGGAATTGTACATTTAAAATGATTAACAAGCAAGTTAAAGTAAATTTTAAAAAAAACACTTAATTCACAATTGATTTTTTAAGAAAACTTTTCTTTAATGCATTTTGTTTTAAAGAACAAACCACACATATACAGACTTTTAAGTTAATATGTCCATACTATACAACGGCATCCTTTTTACACAAAACTGAGTTTAATTGTTTATTTGGAATACCTGTTGTTTTATATTTATAGATGGTTATAAACTTCCTATTATATGCAATTGTTATATTGTTATAATAAAATTAAATGCTTTTAAGCTGGTTATCTGCATCATCTTTTATTCGTTCACTATGATAAATAATGTAAACATACATCACACACTCACGTGATTAACTCATCTGTATCTCTTAAACCACTTTTGTTTTGTTTTTACTTATTGAGAATGTTGCATTAATACCTGTTTAAATGTAATAACCCTTATGTACTGTTGGAGATCTTTTCATCCACTCTGGGTGGTTTTGAGTGTTAATTTGGCCATAACTTTTTCTGTGTTTCAGCTAGCAGAATGATTTTTAGTGACACATCTTATTTTGACACATATTCTGAGAAAATGCTTTGAAATACATAAATTTTAAAAAAACCTCAACGATACACTCTGGGCAAATTTACTACCCTTATGGAATGTTCGGGATGACAACATCCACTAAATTTAACTGCTGTAAAAATTCATCATTTTTTTTTTTTTTTGCATAAATCTGTAAATCAACCTCAGTCCTGATCAAAACTACTAAATTTCTTAGAAAATTACAGGATTTTAACTCTTTAATTGCCAAATTCATAAATGATGTCTGATTTGGTGAAAAAAAACACACAAAATGACGTATTTTCAATATAAAAACTAATTGTGGACTGGATTTTTTTTTTATCTTTTATCAAAGTCTTGGACATGTGAAACAATATTGCCTTTGATGCATTGTTTTTGATTAATTTAAATTTTTTTCTCCTTAATTTACTGTTGGTGGCTGTTTTTGCCCCATTGACTTCCATTATAACCACATTTTTTTGATTACAAGCCATGACTCAATACAGTATAATCATGCATTCTTGATTGTTGGTGGTTTTCCCTGTTGGGAAGAGGTAAAATTTGTCATTTTTACTGTTGATCATCAGTTGGCACCATTAACCCTTTAGATAGGCCTGTGCAAAAAAAGCTTAGTTTATGGAATTTATATGGAGTATAACAGCAAATTAAAGTGTGTGTATGTGTGTCTGTAAGAGTGTGAGAGTGACCTTGGCACACTTACCATATGTCTAAGAAAAAAATAATAATAATCTCAGTTCTCAGAACTACACGGAGTAAACAAAAACAAAGACTGTGTATTTATGCACCATCAAATGTGGTTATAATGGAAGTCAATGGGGCAAAAACAGCCACCAACAGTAAATTAGGGAGAAAAAATGAATATTTAACAATGCATCAAAGCCAATGTTGTTACAAATGGTTCACATGTCCTACACTGTGCTAAAAAGTTTTTAGAAATCCAGTCCACAATTACTTTTTATATTGAAAATACGTCATTTTGTGTGGTTTTTTTTTTTTTCCACCAAATCAGTGACATCATTTATGAATTTGGCAATTAAAGAGTTAAAATCCAGAACTTTTCTAAACAATTTAGTAGTTTTGATTAGGACTGAGGTTGATTTACAGATTTATGCAAAACAAAATAGAAAAAAAATATTTATCTGACGCATTTTTACAGCAGATTAATTCAGTGTTTTCATCCCGAACATAACAAAAGGGTAGTAAATTTGAACAGTGCACAAGGGTTAACATACATTCCCCATCAAGGGAACTTCAACACTGCGTCTGACCAGAACGCTAGGGGAACACCTCTTTTATACGCGTCTTGAAGCACATGTGAAATCAATCTAATGTAATTTAGCGGTGACGTCAGACCAGAGAGCATAAAAGCCTGCACTGAACAATCAGTGTTAACTTCTTTGCTTTCAAGAAGCACGCACGTGAATGCACCCTCTCTCTCTGGCCACTCAAAACTGATACAGCACACATACATAACAAAAAAACTGACGAAAGTCACTATGGCAGAACAGAAAAACTTTAGAATGTGTGTGCCACCCTGTCCTCGCTTTATTACAGCAGGTGACACACACGAAATGTGCTTAGAGTGTTTGGGAGCAGAGAATGCCGAGAATGCTGACTGTCAGCATAGCGATGCTTTCTCACGCACAGTGCTGCGGAGCCGGAGGGCATTTTTTGAGAAAGATCCCGCGGCTCGCGCTCCTCGTGGTTCAGGTCCCGCTCATGCTGAGGCTGAGCGTCGGCTTAAATCATGGGGATCGCAGTTAGATCTCGCCGATGAGATGGAGACGGACTCTGTCCTTTCTCTGCCTCTTTCCGTGAGGTCTAATCCTCTCTCGGGAGTGTCGGAAGCCCGCTCTGCGGCTTCTTCCGCCTCGCGGGGGAGGGCGGCGTCTGCTGTTTCCGAGGAAACGGTTATTTCGCCGCGATACAGACGGAGAGGGTCTGGGGATCTGCCACCCCAATCTGTAGAATATGAGGAGCTAGTGGAGGTGATAGCACGTGCTGCAGATAGATTTGAAGCCATCGATTGGCAACCAGCACGTGAGCAGCAAGAGCTGCGCCTATCGGGCATGTTAGATGAGAGAGAACTGCCCAGTAGGATTGATCCTCCACAGAGGGACCTCCCCTTTTGCCCCGAGCTGCACGCAGCGGTGTCTAAATCGTGGAATAATCCTTATTCATACCGTTTAGCAACACCAAAAACAAATATATATGCTTCAGTTCGGGGGCTGGGGGAGAAAGCATGTAAAAATATACCTTTTAAAGAGGAAGATCTGGCACGTCATTTGCGGCCAGATCTAACAACAGCTAAAGTCCCTCCTTTGTCATCTAGACCCCTGAGGGTCACCTCAGGGCTAGTTGGCAAAGCTTATATGACGGCTGGTCAGTCAGTCGGGTGTCTGCACACAATGTCTGTGCTGCAGGCATACCAGGCTGACTTATTAAAGGAGTATTTAGATGGTGGGGGAGCGACGCCCGAACAGCTTCGAGAAGCTCTTCGGGCGTCAGATTTAGCCCTAAGAGCCACCAAGGAGGCGGCCTCAAACATCGGTCGGTCCATGGCAACCTTGGTGGCTACTGAGCGGCACCTCTGGCTCACACAGGCAGAGGTGTCCGAAACTGATAGGGCCATCTTTATGGATGCGCCCGTATCCAATGTAGGGCTTTTCGGTGACGCCGTCGATCGCGTCGCAGAATCTTTTGATAGAGTCAAAAAGCGCTCTGGCTCCCTTGGAGGGATTTTACCCCCACGATCTAAAGACTGTAGAGCTGTTAGGCAGCCCCAGCCGTCAACGAGCTCCTCATATCGGGCGGTGCAAAAAGAGAGCGTCGCGTCTCGGGCTACCCCTAAAAAAAAGAGGGCCTGGAGAGCACGCTCTCAGCCTGAGCCTTCCTTGAAATTACCTACGAGAATGTTAGTAATTTCAAGGAAGGCGAAGGATAAAAGGAAGTCCTGACGTGTTGGGGGTCAGGCTTCCCAGGACCCCTCCTGGACAGCGAGAGTACCACTTGGTGCCCTCCCTGACCCAGGATCCGTCGAGGAGTGGGCAGACTACTATTCCACCTATGGTGGTACGGTGCGCTGCGCCTCTCAGGGCGGGCGCTCCCCAGTGTCTGAGGGCATTGGGGGCCTCGCCCCCTCTTCGGAGGGTCCAAGAGCAACCAGAGGCCGGTCTCGAGAGGCTGGTACCCCTAGCACATTTTTTGGTAGCGTGGAAACGCCTGCCAATGGTGTCTCGGTGGGTCCTGTTCACGGTGGAACGTGGCTACAGAATACAGTTTTGTGCACGCCCACCTCACTTCAACGGTGTTACACCCACCGTAGTGAAGCCAGAACAGGGTCTGGTTATGGAACGGGAAGTACTGGCTCTTTTAAAAAAAAGGCGCGATAGAGCGGATTCCCCCACTCGACAAAGAGTCAGGGTTTTACAGCCGGTATTTCATCGTTCCGAAAAAGGATGGGGGACTGCGTCCCATATTAGATTTAAGAAGTCTAAATCGGTCCGTCAGGGCCCTCAGGTTCAAAATGTTAACTATCAAACAAGTAGTGTCACAAATTCAGCCCGAGGACTGGTTTGTCACAATAGACCTGAAAGACGCATATTTCCATATATCCATCCTTCCCCAACACAGGAGGTACCTGAGGTTCGCTTTCGGGGGCGAAGCGTTCCAGTATCGGGTTCTTCCGTTCGGCCTAGCTCTGTCACCCCGAACCTTCACCAAAATAGTCGAAGCGGCGTTAGCTCCACTTCGTATGCAAGGCATACGTATCCTAAATTACATAGACGATTGACTAATTCTAGCTCAGTCTCACAATATGGCAGTTCGGCATCGAGATGTCGTTGTCGCTCATATCAGAAGGTTGGGGTTTCGGCTGAACACCACAAAAAGTGCGCTTGTTCCAGTCAGGACGATCACTTTTTTAGGTGTGCTATGGGACTCCATGACGATGTGAGCATGTCTGTCCCCGCCACGAATCGCTTCGATTCAGTCAGCCATACACAGAGTAAAACTAGGCCAGTTCATCACTGTAAAACAGTTTCAGAGACTGTTAGGCCTCATGGCAGCAGCAGCCAGCGTGATTCCGTTTGGTCTGCTGTACATGAGACCCCTACAGTGGTGGCTCAAATCCAGGGGGTTTTCCCTCAAGGGGAATCATTTCCGGATGATAAAGGTCTCGCGGCGCTGCCTTCGAGCCTTAACCATGTGGAAAAAGCCCTGGTTCCTGTCTCAGGGCCCAGTGTTGGGGACTGTCTGTCATCGCGTCATGCTTATGACAGATGCTTCTCTCACGGGTTGGGGAGCGACCCTGAGGGGCCTTTCCATAGCGGGACAGTGGGGAGAACATCATCGTTCATGGAACATAAACTGCTTGGAGATGATGGCTGTGTTTTTGGCCTTAAAAAACTTTCTCCCAGATTTGAGGGACCATCATGTCTTAGTCCGTACGGACAACACAGCGGTGGTCGCTTATATCAACCATCAGGGGGGTCTGAGGTCACGACTGCTATGCAGGCTGGCACATCGGATCCTCCTGTGGGCCCAGAACAAAATTCTGTCTGTCAGAGCGATGTATGTTCCGGGCCATCTGAATATGGGAGCAGACCTCCTGTCGCTTTTCCCCCGATCGCTCTGCTCCCAGGAGTCCTGGAGAGGGTCCGTCGAGATGGAGTCCAGTTATTGCTGGTAGCTCCGTTTTGGCCTACAAGGATCTGGTTTTCAGACCTCACAGCCCTGCTGGCGGGTCTCCCGTGGGAGATCCCCATCAGGAGGGACCTTCTGTCCCAGGCGGGAGGGATGATACTTCATCCTCGCCCTGACTTGTGGAAACTATGGGTGTGGCCTCTGAGGGGGCCCACCTCATAGAGTATGGTCTGTCAACCGAGGTTGCTCAGACCATACTAAGCTCCAGGGCTCCCTCCACGAGGAAGCTTTATGCCCTCAAATGGGCTCTCTTTTCAGCTTGGTGCAGAGAACGCCAGCTGAACCCAGTCAGCTGTCAGGTAGCCTCAGTGCTGGAATTTCTCCAAGATCGCCTGTCTGCTGGGTTAGCTGCATCCACTCTCAGAGTATACGTGGCAGCTATAGCGGCCTACCGTTCTCCCCTAGATGACGAGTCACTAGGGCAGAATCCGCTAATTCGTCGCTTCCTCCGTGGAGCCATAAGGCTATGGCCTGTCAGCACAAGCAGGGTACCGACATGGGATTTAACATTGGTGCTCGAGGGCATCTCTGTTCCCCCATTTGAGCCATTACAGGAGGTGTCAGATAAATTTCTGACACTAAAAACAGCTTTCTTGCTAGCTATTTCTTCCCTAAAAAGGGTCGGTGACCTCCAGGCTCTGTCGGTTGCACCTTCATTTTTGGAGTTTGCTCCGGGCATGGCTAAAGCCTTTCTTTACCCCAGAACGGGGTATGTGCCGAAGGTTCCCACTCATGTGGCAAGACCTGCTGTGCTGCAAGCCTTTAATCCGCCCCCTTTTCAGTCGTCGGACCAGGAGAAACTGAATCTGCTCTGCCCAGTTAGGGCTCTGGACACATATGTCCACAGCGTTTCCCAGTGGAGAAAGAGCGATCAGTTATTGGTCTGCTTTGGACCCTCAAAGAGGGGGAGTCCAGCGAATAAGCAGACCATAAGCAATTGGATAGTTGAGACTATCTCAATTGCTTATCAGGCTGTTGGACAGACCGCACCTAAATTTGTCAGGGCCCATTCTACGAGGGCTGTAGCAGCCTCTAAAGCCTCTATTTCGGGCTCTGCCCTTTCGGACATTTGTTTGGCGGCAGGATGGTCGACACCACATACATTTGTGCGTCATTACCAACTTGATTTAGACCCCTCCCCAGGGTCCTCTGTTCTCACTGCGTAGTGTGCATACACAGTCAGCAGTGAGTCTGGTCTAGCGGGTATTGCGTTCCCCTAGCGTTCTGGTCAGACGCAGTGTTGAAGTTCCCTTGATGGGGAACGTCTCGGGTTACGTATGTAACCATAGTTCCCCGAGAGGGAACAAGACACTGCGTCTTCCGCCATACTCTCTTCTGCTTTTTATTTCTTTCAAGCAAATTTGAAGTTAACACTGATTGTTCAGTGCAGGCTTTTATGCTCTCTGGTCTGACGTCACCGCTAAATTACATTAGATTGATTTCACATGTGCTTCAAGACGCGTATAAAAGAGGTGTTCCCCTAGCGTTCTGGTCAGACGCAGTGTCTCGTTCCCTCTCGGGGAACTATGGTTACATACGTAACCCGAGACGGTATTTTAGATATAGTGAGAAACTACGATTTGGTGACATGTTATACATTTACATGTGCAAAATGAGTGTAGATTTTGGCTTAAAGGCGCCACAGAATGAATCAATACAATATATTAAATTGTTTTCTGATATCTACATACAAGGTATAGGTATTGAGACAAAACGAAGGTCTTATTTTCAGCGTGTTTGTGGCCCTTTTTGCTTGCAGAAAATGACAAACTGTTTTACTACAGTAGTTGCCAGTCCTCTTATTTAAATTGGCGTCGGCATAAACAAAAATATTTTCGCGTCAACAAAAACAAACAGAAAATAAAGCAATAAATCATTATCTTACAAACATTCATTCATTCATTTTCTTTTCGGCTTAGTGCCTTTATTAATCTGGGGTCGCCACAGCGGAATGAACCGCCTATTTTACAAACAGTTTCTCAGTATTCAATCTAATGTTTTGCAAGCTTACCTCATCCGTTCACACCGTCAAAAAAGTTCATTTGACCTGCTATCTCTTCTCCACCACCTGTTAGTAATCAGGATCTTAAATGCATTAAAAAATACAATTACGCCCTCCAGTGTTTAAGAAAAGAATTACAAGACAAGTGCAAAACAAGGTAACAAGGTAAGTGCAAAAATTCTTACGTTTTTTACAGGTCCACTTTAAACCCTAGTAACGGGGTATATGCACACAGACTTTTAATTTTCAGCCAGCCAGCCCCAAGGCTTCCGGTGAACTTCCATTACTTTTCATTTCATACTTCCATTGTCTTTCCATTACAAAATTGCCACGTTTAAGATCTGATTTCTTTAAAAATCAGTGATCTTCACTGCCTGATAGATATACGATATGAAGTGGGTCTCAAATCGGACAAGAAGCACTGCGTTAAATTCCATTTCCCCCCGCCATGTCTTTAAAATATGACAGTTTATTTTACCCCAGTATTTTCAATGGAGTTTCTGCGCTAGCCTGCTGCTCCTGATGATGCTAGCGGTTACACGGTCTTTCATCTCGTTTTACGCTTAAACAACTAAATGAATGGTTAAGTCTATTTAATTAAACGTATTATAATTACATTACAACATCGATGCTGTCAAAGCAACCTTGTTACATTGAAAATAGTCACATTATAACCTTTCACCGTAAGTTTATCATTGGCTGAAAAATACAAGCTGTGCATATAGCCCATTAGGTAGTTTTTGACCATATTTGAAAGGGTAATGAATATGAATGAGCTCTGACCCTTACACAGAGCATAATGTACTCTCAAATACACACAAGCAAATGTATACTTCACTTTACACTTTAGACCAGTGGTCCTCAACCACCGGGCTGCGGACCGGTACCGGTCCGTGGATCAATTGGTACCGGGCCCACAAGAAATCATTAATTATTTCCGTTTTATTTATCATCTGAGTCTGAAAGAACTTTTATTTTGAAAAATGACCGTATTCTTTCGCTTACATCTCGGTCACTTGAGCGTGCAAATTTAACCCACAAGCAGCAAAATGAGTAAGAAACAGACGTCTTTGGAAAGTTTCTTTGCTAAGGGGAAAAGGCCCAGTGAAGAACCCACAAACTGCCAAGGAATGGATCCACAACCCATTTGTCAGCAAATCAGGTGAATCCAGCATGTCTGTGCAAGAAGATCAACTGATGGAGATCGCAAATGACGGCGTCCTTTTAGGGGCCGTTTGCATATAGCGTCTTTACTAGGGTTCGTGCAAGTTCGTTGTTTCCAATGGAGGTGTGCGGCTTCCAGACCAGACGCACCCAGTTGAATGAATTCCGTGAGCACACCGCAAGTCACGTGACATAAACTGACTGATCAGCTTCAGCTTGTATGGAATATACACATTTCGGTAGACTAATTATCTCAGACAAACACAGAACACCCAAACACTGCAGTGCTTTGTAATTTTCTCCATAAATAAAACTATCAGAGTGACAGCAATGTTTTGTCAGCTTGTCATCCTCTGAGAAAACAGTTAAAAGTTTATTGGGATTCTTTCACTCCAGACAAATCACAATAAACACTGATGTGACACAATGCATAAATGCGCATTATACACTAATGTTCAGCAGTCTACATCTACTGTGTCATAAACAAATGCGAAAATAATACAATAATTTCACAATATAAAGGGTTAACGTAACAAAAGATACATTTAAACAGGCCTTATGCCTCTTCGGATTCATTTATAATCTGTATATCCCGCATTTTGCATTCTCCATAGTCATGCATAGCTGCCTGCTTCACAAAACTGCTCCTTCCTTAAAACCTGTTTTCAAAATAAGAGTCCCACATACACAGTAAGTATAATACAAGCTTAGATAAACTTAAAAATAAGGGGAAATGATCATTGTTGTATTCTCAGAAGGAAACGTGGCATATTAATAAACCTGTGGGGATCATCACAGTTTGTTTTGTTCTGATTGACCTGTTTTCACTGGGATTTTACCCTCAAAGGATTTACATAAGAATGAAGAAAACAATGCTGTTTGTGGCTCACGGTATGTCATTTCCCTGTACTGAGCACATATTATTCAGCTACGTCTAGGTGTATCCAGATTTTCATTCTATGACACCTTTAAATTTCCTCTTAAATTGTATCTGGTTACATATTGTATTTCAGAGCTTTGATTTAATGAAAAACCCACTTTGGGTTCAGTCTTTCCCCATTTCCCCAGTCTTTTCCCTTTATTTTTGATAACGAACATAATGTTTCGCATCCGATCCATGATAAATGAAACTTGCTTTCATAATTGAAGTGAAATTTGGACGAGTTCGATGTCCACACAACATGCTCATAAAAAAGCTACACACTCTGTCTGAATTAGGAGCCTTTTTAATTAGTGAGGAACGGGTAAATGTCCCTACTAGTGGATCGTTTTGATATTTCGCTACGTGTGTGAGGTAAGGACAACTGTTGGTGTGTAAGGTGGTCCTGTACAACCTTGATCTAAACCTGCAGGTAAACAAACACTGGTGCCTGCATAAATAGACCTCCGATTGCATTTATATGGTTACTGTATCCATGGAGACCACAAGGCCACCTCACATCATGACAGTCAATTGAAACCCAGTGCAAATCTTTAGAGTAACTCTGGCTTTGTTTGCATTTTGCGTATAATTAGGCTATTTAAAAAAAATAACTGGCAATAAATGACATGAGTAAACATTAATATCATCAACAGTTTAATAATAAAAACCATAAAATAGCAGATAAAAGAAACATAAATAACAATGGCAGGTCCATTACATCCGAAGGTGCCAAAATGTTTCCTGTAAAGTTTTACATTTTAAACAATATAAACAGTGTTGCTTGAATCTTAATATAATAAAACATTTCAAGTAACATATCTTACACATACAACAAACAGAAAGCCGTACAAACACAAACACACAGAGTCTACTGCAAAATTGTGTAAAACAGTCAACAAGAGCTGGTATTTTAAAAAAAGTATACAATTAAAAGAGAAAGAAACCGCCATAAAAAAACAACCTGACAGCATTTTCACAAATACATATTGCTTTATCACATGTGGCTTTTAACAAAAATGAACTGCAGACTAAGAAAATCTATGGTTTTTCATAACAAGGCAACAAAACAAGGCATAAATGAACTGAAGCATAGCTAGTCTAGTGCTGCTTGTCTGTCAACAGGAGAGACAGCATTTACAAACACAATAAATTAACCCAAACTTTGGTACAACACAAAACATGAATTAAGACCCATCCAAATACTGCGAAACGCCTTTCGGATTGTTGAATGCACCATTAAACAATACAAAAATGACATTTATAGTATAGTGAAGTCTTAATGCGTCCATACAAAAATCAAAAACAATACAGCCATCTTGAAAAACGTTTGGTGACACATGGCACTGAGGAATCCCTTCTCTACTGATTTCAATACCATCTGTACAGTAAACAAAGCCCAAAGCATTGCGTATGCAGGACCAGAGCCTCCTAAAACAAGGCCACAGATTAACGAGTCCTTTCCTCGTTTGCTTGAAATCTTCAGTGTAATGTTCAGAATAAAAAGTTCAGCTTTTAATAAGAGGCGAGTGTGATCTTGATCTTGTATATTCATGCTTCAGGCTACGGTTGCTACTTTATCATAGTCATTAGTGTATTCTTTGTCTGGCGTCTTGGTTTCATCCTGGTTCTTGTTCCAACAAGACAAAGCAGAAAGGAAAAGGCCAGCTCCTCCCAGCAGCACGAAGCCTCCGCTGAAGTAAAACGCAAGATCGTAGGAGTGCATCCAGTCATAAATCCAGCCTGGAGAGAGAAACAAAACGGGGGATACAGTTACTGTGTGTCTATTCAATGGTAAACTTCCTGGAGATTGACTCTTTTGTCTGCGCATAATACAGGATGCCTTTTCAATTCTGATCCATGTCCTGAATTTGAATATACAGCATATACCAAACAGCACATGGGATTATAATTTGATTAAGCGGTTTTACCACTCATTCAGTTACAATTCAAATTTGACATCATTTTGAAGATTTTCGATTCAATTGTACAGCGCTTTTCACAATAATTCTTGTTTCAAAGCAGCTTTACAAAAGGTGCACATTATTGGATTACAATCAAAATCAGAAAAGTTATTAGTTACTGATCAACTAGAAGTCAAGTTATTATTTGTTGTTCCTAAAACTTGGATAGGCGACAAGACCTTTGTCAGGTAGCGTAAATACATTTGAACCATTTAATTCAATGACTGTTATCAGGATGTGTAGAGAAATTTAACCAGGATAACAAAAATAGTTTTTTTTAAGAGAAGACAATCACCTATTGCACCTTTAAGATGCGCAAATCTAAAACCAGTCCCTACAATCTTACCTGCGACTGGTGGTCCGAGCATTATACTAAATCCACCAAAGAACATCAAGATGCCATATGCCTCAGTCAGTCGATCCATCCCCACAACCTTAGTGGTCATATAAGGAATAACAGACCAGTTCCCGGAGAAAAAACCCAGCACTGCTGAGATGACCTGCAGCCCAGCGTAGTTCTTGGTAATGGGGATGATGAGCAGAGCCACCCCGGTGCCCAGCAGGGTGACCGCATACAAATAAATACTGTTCATCCAGCGAACGTCCATCATGACGCCCAACAGCAGCTTCCCGACTCCTGCGGCGATGGACATGATTGAGACCAGTGGGATAGTGCTGATACCACTGATGAGACCTTCGCTTTGAGCCAAATCCTCAAGAAACAGGAGCGGAGTGTACGCTCCCAAACAATAGGCGAATAAAGACACGCAAGTGGCCAAGAAGACTCGGTTCTGAAGCACTTGGCCAATGGAGTGCAAGTATTCAGAGTATTCCTTCTGCTTCTTCTTCATGAGGCGTACCAGTGTCACGCAATTGAGCAGTTTTCTCTTTTCGTGCGTGTCTTTGGTGTCTCCTGTGATGAGAACGTTGACGGATTGGGGTTTTTTGACGGGGTCTTCCACCACAGGAGTTTTTTCCAGAATGTTCTCCTCTGCTTTCTCGGCCATCGCTGCTCGTTGTTTCAGGTAGTAGGCCGGTAGGTGCAGCGGACGCATGAGTCCGGCGCAAGCGATGATGTTTAGTGCAAAACAGCCAATCAGTAAAAGGCAGCCGTCGAGTCCGAAGAGTGCAATGAACTCGTTCTGTGCAGCAGCGTAAAGGAAACCTCCCATGCTTGTACCTGAAAACATGAGATAATGGGGAATGCATTATAATGGGATTAAACTGTTGTAGTTTTATAAAGGTTTTTATTGTAGTTTTCTTGAAAACTTGTAATCTGGCTTGGCTAAATGTTGTAAATCTATAAAAGTCTAATGATAGCTTTCACTGTTTGGACATCTTTTTCTTTTTTACAGAAATAATAAAGACATCATAAAAATAAAATAAAGATGTCAGATGAAATTATTATTATTTTTATTATTATTAAATCATTTCATATAAAGACAAAATGTAAAAAATGCATTATATATTAAAAATATATTATTTAGAAAAATATTTAAATAAAAATATTTACATGTTAAAATATCTGAAAATGTTTGAAAATATATATTACATAATACAAATTTGATTTATTTTACAATTTACATTTGTATATTGTATATTAATTTACATTTTAAAAAGAATAATTATTATGATGATGATTATTATTATTGAATAATTCATAAATAATTATGCATTTTAAATAATAATTATAACGTACTAGTACTACTATTTCTATTTCTTCTTCTTCTACTACTACTATTAATACTACTACTACTACTACTAATAATAACAACAATAATAATGATAATTAATATAATGATTTTAGACATTTTTCAAATAAAAAAAACAAGCACTACAAACCTGAGATCATTTTTAATCACATTTGAAATTGCAATTAAAAAATGAATCAGAATAATCCCTAATTAGTACTATTTTACACATAATTTATTATGTACATTTAAAGTATTATGAACAAATTATATGTACAAACAAATTAAATTACAGTCATTAAAATGATTCTTTAAATAGTTTTTTTACTTGCTTTTGAGCAGTTTTAAAGGAGTTCACATATGCAGTTCATCTAAAAAATATATAAACATATATTTATTTATTTAATTTTTTTTTCCTCAATAAATTTTTAAGTGTGCTTTTTGATGAAAAGGTTGTTAAAAACTTTGAGAAACATAAATTGTCAAGCATGTCCAAACACTGTACTGGTAGTAAATTATATCTGACTGATCATATATTTACCTGTCGTAACAATGCCGAGAGCAAGACCACGTCTCTTGTCAAAATACTGGCAAGTGATGGTTACAGTAGCAGCATAAACAAGTCCACAGCCAAGTCCTGCAAAATAAAAATAAAAAATATAGTTATATAAAATGTTTGTCTGCTTATGTAATCCTTATTAAAATCTTATAGTCAAATACAGTGTAATAAACAGATTTAGGTGGAGGCTTGAGAACAAGACTACACTGCAGGAGAAACTGCAAAATATGTAATAATACATTTATAGGTACTATAGTGTTGTCACGATACTGGAATTCGATACCAATCGATACTGAAATTTGTCCATTTCCCGCTAACATTTGAGCGCTGTTGAGCGCACTCTTAAACAGTGCTGATTTGCCATTGTGTTCACGTGCTCAAAAGAAATGACTGTGATTGGCCGTGAAGGTCATCAGTTCACCAAACTCACTGCTGTTTACTGAGTGTAACCACAGATACAGGGACACTGGAGTATTTCAAAGCTGCGAAGATCAGCTGGTCTATTTATAAGCTGACATACGAGCGATCCGCTGATGAATCGATTGATCTTCATGGCTTTAAAGCGCTCCAGTGTCCCTGTATCTGTGGTTACACTCAGTAAACAGCGATGAGTTTGGTGAACTGATGACCTTCACGGCCAATCACAGTAATTTCTGTTGAGCACATGAACAAATCAGCGCTGTTTAAGAACGCGCTCAACAACGCTCAAATGTTAGCGGGAAATACAATTTTTTTTTATTTATGTATCAATTGGTATCGAATTCCAGTATCGTGACAACACTAAGATACTATAATAAAAATTTTGGAAAATAATTTAATAGATAATATTTATAAATGTAATAAAAATTTTAACTTTCAATTCAAAGTTCAGAACTTATTTTTTGTTTTTGAAAGACATTTCTTATGCTTATCGAAACTACACTTATGAATTTATTTGATCATACAATAGAAATACACTAAGGATTGTGCATTGAGTAGTGGCAGATGAATATTAAAGTCTGCATGAACTGGAAGCTGCGACCGTTTGTTTTGTTTTTTTGTATTGTGACGCAGTTCCTAGAGAAACGGAATATTAAATGAGAAAACAGTGGGAGTGGCTTGTTTTTCTGCTGCGAGCTGATTGGATGTAGTAAAGTAGGCATTTCATTCAGAAAGATCGGGAAATGGTTTTTAGAAGAGTTATAACGACCTAACAGACACCTCCTCCTCACCATTTCTGTTTGTTGTCAAAACTGAGGGGTGTGGTTAAGTATGTTAGCCACGCCCAATACCTCAAAATCACGTAATCTGAGAATTTAACTGAAGACAAACAGGAAGTGAATTTTCAGAATTTTATTTTAGATTACAAGGGGAAACAATTTTTTTCTTAATGACATGCACAGATGAATTGTTCACCACAAAACTAGCAATGTGAGCTAACAAAGTCATATGGTTAGTTTTGATTTCATTTGTTCTTTAAAAGTTGATTTCTGTAAAGAAACAACAACATTTTAATATGTATACTGTACATGCAAATGTAAAGCAGTTATTTTAAAGCCATAGAAAAATTTGGTGGTATGGCGGCAAAGTTCCTTGATTATTAAGCCAGAATGAGAGTAAAGTTCTTAGCCATGTCAGCCTAGAAAATAGCAACTTTTCATTTTCCATTAGTCTTAGTACACGATGTTAGTGCTGTGACGGTGACAATTTTTTACTACCACGGTGGGAAGTCACCAACAACCGCCGGTGTTGCGGTGGTGGTGGGGGGTTGGGTCAATTAAGCTGTAAAATAATCTGTGACAGAAGTTCACTCAAAAGTGAAAATTCTTTCCGTCATTAATTACTAACACTTCTGTCATTCCAACCTTCAGAACACAAATTTAGATATTTTATAATATGAAAAAGCAATTAAATTATGAAAATTGTGAAATTAAAGCAATAGTCCAGAGATCTGGTCCCCGCGTCAGGTCAGGGTGTGCCTGTATATAGCCTTTAAAACGCGCACGCGGCGGCGGATCGAGGCGCACTCTAAACTCACACGGGAGAAAACTGCACTAGGATGACATGAAGGCGAGCAGCCTAATTCATTTCATGCTTTGGTTAACTAATTCTTTAAATACAACTCTTTTGAGCTCTAAAGGGAAAAAAACGCTAAAGAAATTTGCCGTTAAATTAATTTTAGCAGAGACGCAACTGCCAGTCATTTTCACATTAGTTTTTTAGTAGGGGATTAATATTAGAGTGCCCTACTAAAAATGTTTAGTTGGACACTGCACAGTCCTACAGTAGTCTACAATATAATTAATATTATAATTTATTATTATTAATATTATTAAAACTAAGCTATAAAATTGACAAAACGCAAAACCCTTTTTAATGTTTGCTTTCATTTTGACATGGCTAAAGCGCAGTTTTACAGTTGTGAAAAGAAACATCCCATTATGCAGCAGCATTCTCAAGTTAGGACACTTAATAAATGCCTTTTGAGTTTAAAGATGATCGGCCTGCGAAGTCAAGTTTACAGTGTTATAAATGAAATAGGTATATAGTGCATTGAGTAAGTGGATTTGCCGCAGTAGGTAGGCTGAATGATAATCTAGGGTAGACAGGCTCTCTGTTTTGCTACACTAATGCCCGAAAATGTAACTAAGTAACACATTTAGCTACTATTTTTTTAAATGACATTGAATTGTAACATTTAACTTTTTTCTAACACTGATATTGGTTGGGTAATGAAGCGTGATGACTCGGTTATGATTTATTTACCGGTAGTGGGAAGTGAAAGTGGGTTAGCTTGCATGTGTGGGCATAGTTTGACTTCTTTACCTAAAACTTTAAACATTCACGTTGTTTGAAATAAAACGTAAATAAATAAGGAGAATAAAATATAATTTAAACCACTCGTCTGGCGCTGAAGCCATGCTTCGTCTGCGTTAATAAACGGTATCGTTGCATTACCTTCATTGATAAAATCAGTAATAGCGAAACTGTGCATATTATTATTATTATTACTACTATAAAAAGTATATTACTGGACTAAGTCAGTATAACTTAGGCAGTAATGCAAAGTAATAAATAAGTGAATAAACAGCCTAAATGAAAGGAACAAGAGGGACCAAAATCGTCAATGTCTTCCATTTATCACTTTCTCTTTTTTATCTGGCCATTTTTTAAAAAGGCCTCTGCGATACATGGCTGACTAGCTGCGCGTTTGCGTTCAGAAGACAGGAGTTGATTATACGTGGCTGGGTGACATGACCGGAGATGGTTTTGGAGATTCGACGTGTTTGCCCATTTAACACTTTTTTTTTTTTTTTAAACAAACCCTACAAATAGCTTCTTTTATTTATTGGTTCACCTTTCTCGTTCAGCACGAATCCAAAATGTTCTCAGATTGGCGGTGTAACATTTGGTTTTCCAACGAGATTCATGGCTGAACTTGAACTTGTTGAATTGCGCCTAATGTTATAATCTAACAGAAATGCAATACTTTGCAACATATCGTAAATTTCAGTGTGTGACGTCACGTACTACCGCCGGTGGCATGGACACGGTGACGCGGTTGTCTCGGTGACCGTCACAGCCCTACACGATGTAACTACAGAAGAGTCAAGCTTTACATAGGACTTTTTGAGTAAGATGCTAATGGTCTAATTTGATTAAATTATCTATGCAAAACTAAGCTGGAAGTGCTCCTGCCAGACCTGGAGATCGGCTAAATGGATTAAAAAAATGGTAAAACTCAACTCAATCATTTATAAAAATCGTAATAACTCCAAACTTTTGACTGGGACTATATATTTTGGTATAACATTGTCCATCGGCCATCAAAAAAAAAAGTGGGCAAGACAACTGTGGGATACTCACCAACAACAATGCCATAGGAGAATATGAGAAACTGAACATTGGGTGCAAAAGCGGTGAGCATCAGCCCTCCGGACACCATGACCCCGCTGAAGATGGTCACAGGACGGGCCCCGAAATTCACAACACAGGCACTGCAGATGGGACCTGCGCAAAACCAGAAAAACGTTGTCTTATTAGAGAACGCGAACACTGAAAAACTTTAAGCTGCTTAAAGTATTTCTGTCCTCATTTACTCACCCTCAGGTTGTTTTTTTCTTCTGTTAAACACAAAGGAAGATATATTAAAGGATGTTAGAAAAAAGTAGCCATTGCATGTTTTGTTCCGACTATCAAAGTCCCTATTTCACTCGGTGGCCATATTTGAAACGCCTCTCTTTGAATGGGAAAACATCAAATTTACCAAAACAGTTTGCTAAGGTTATGATTACATTTCATATTTGAAATCATGTAATTTAACAACAACTGACTCTTAAATGTAGTTACTAAATCTTCTAATCATGACAAGAAACACCATTTTTTTCCAAGTTGCCCAATCTAATATGCATTCACAGCCAAACGGAATGAGATTACAACACCAATCTCCTTTATGGCTGTTTTTTGGAGGACGAGATCAGACGTCATTCTGTCAATCAAACTATATAACTAGCATAATGACGAGTTCACTTCAAATATGAATCGAAGTATTTGCGCAAGTAGATTAAATATCAAGTAGATGCAAACACGTGATTAGAAACAAATTTTCACAAGGTGGCCCGAATGACACTGAATGAGCGATGTGCTTGTCACGAACTTAAAATTAATTCGTGAAATTAAAATATTACGTTTTTTAGAAGTTTCAGTTTGTTAGTTTTAAGGATATCTATTAGCTAGTGTACTCCAAAACAGTGACAAAATTCATGTTTAGACAATATAAAACTGATATAAACATCCAAAGCTTACAGTTTGTCACTTTCACCTAAATGGATCCACAATTTGTTTCATGTCATCTCATTCTTCAGTTTCTCATCAAATCTTGACCAATCAAATGCTCTCTAGTATCTGACATGCCCCGCCCCTTCAAGACACTTCTCATTTGCTTTTCATTTGATGCGCTTGATCTCAACCACTCTCACTGGCAGAGCTGTGGTAAAACAAAACACTATTGGCTGTTTTAAGGGGAGGAGCTACTGTATGTCCCATCCTCTCTTCATTTTTAAGTTGAGATTATGTCAAATATCGAATAAAAAAATTCACATTTCAAAGCACTTAATCGCACCTTCCGCACAAGTAAAAAAAATAATAACTTGAGAGACTTAAGCGGAAAATTTGCATGAGGTAAAAAAAACAAAACATGCCATGAGTAATCTAGAGCAAGTGACGTAATCCTTTGCGTCTGGTGTGAACCTAGCATACAAATCAATAACTTATGTGTTCATAATTTACACAATATCATCCTCTGAATAATGGCGCATCCGATCACGCTGGTTTTCCGAAGTAATTTCCAACTTAATCCTGATGAAAAATCTCCTCCCAGCGACCTATTTGTTTACAAATCTGTGGGCGTTCAAGGAGTTGAAAGGCAGAGGCAGAAACTCATGAGGTCATACTTTAGCTCACGTTCGTTACATTCAGATTACAAAACTAGTGCAGTTGATTTGTTTAAAAGTAGAGATTACAAGTATTATGTAGATATATTTCTCATGTCTGTGAGGTAAGAATTTGCTGAGATTCCAGCGCGTTTGCTGACACTAGAGGATTTGCAAAAATGAATCTGCAGAAACTGTCCTAAAAACACACGTCTGCACTGAGCCCCTCCCCCAGGGAATAGTCAGCCTATAGTGATCGATGATTGGCTCCTTTACTAGAAGACGGGGCTTCCTTCGTTAGCGTGTCCATAATGACCCTTACATTCAAAACTATACGATTGAAATATCTAGTGTATTCTATCGTGTTTGCTACAATGGATGTCAATGGCTTATTTTCCAACATTCTTCAAAAAATTGTTTTGTGTTCAAGAGAAGAAAGAAATTCAAGAAAATCCATAAAGAGCCACATGAGTGCGAGTAAACGATGAGAAAATGTTAATTTACTGGTGAACTATTCCTTTAAGTGGAGTAATTTAACTAGACAGATCACCAAAAGCAGATTTTGATTGACTTCAGAAAACAAAGACGTCAAATGGTCCACTGACACAAACAGAAAATCATTAAACACAATTGTGGCCTGATTGATTTGACATGCTACTCTTCATTTTAAAATGGTAAACATGTTTCATAACAGAAAAAAACAAAAACAAGGCCAAGGCTTATAACAAAAGGAGCTTGTTTTTCATCATGAAATAAAAGTTGTTAATAATAATAATAATAATAATAACAAAGTAATGGTAAAACAATAATTGCTCGAGATTTATAGTTTTACATTTTTTTTATGATCATATGGAGTTGTAAAGCATTATATTCACTGAGGTTAATTGCATTCTTGATTTACAATAACCATGATATATTTACAATGGGTAGTAAATGATTATATGCAATTTGGATGATTTAATCAGTAGTTTTTATTCAGATTATTTTTGCCAACATTTTATTTTAAGGTGTCCATGTTACATATGTTACATACATTTACTGTAGTTATTACAATTAATTATGCACAATTACATACAACTAACCCAAAACCTAACCCTTAGCAAATAGTAAGTATATGTAATGAATTAATATTACTTAGTAGTTAAAGGAATAACAAGGACACCTTAAAATAAAATATAACCTTAGTTTTAACTTAAATATTTTTCTGTTTTCATGTTATTTTTATATATCATTTTGTTGTTTGTTTTTGTCTTTTTTTTTATACCTGTTTCTTAGTTATTAACTTTAGTTTTAGTTAATTTAGTGTTACGTTTAACTGAAAATTTTATTTTCTTGCAAACCAGCAAGAATTAAAATAAGATTTTAGCTCATATTTTTATAATATATGAATATCTTAATTTTATTTTATTTCAAGTAACAAAAACTATTTTAGTATTAGTAAACTACAATGTGCTTTCATCATTATTATTATTATTATTATGAGTAAATTACATTATTACATACACTGTATTACCCAATACATTGTCATCATGTCGTGTTACAAACAAAAATTTGTCAGTAATCTGTATAAGGAAAGCAGAGTAGATTTATTAAGGATAAATGATCTCATATAAACCTACTAGCAATGAGCCCGACCCCGGACACGAGAGAGCCGACCCAAGCTGTCATGCCTTTGCTGTCCTGGAAGGTGTTAAGCCATTCGGGGTAAAGAACCCCCACAGACTGAGGCGACCCGTAGGCCAGAAACTGACCCATGAAAGAGGCCACCAAGATGGCCCAACCCCATCCACCATCCGGGGCAGGCTTAGTGTTCAGGCCACTCATGTTCACACTGGGCTCCTGAGCTAAAAACAATTTGAAAGAATCTGTTCAGTAAAACAATGTCCCAAATACATTTGACTTTATTTATTTTGCAGAATGGGCCACTTTTATATCCTTTTTAGTGTACAGTAAGTATGAACAACAGCAACAACTTAACCATTCAGCAAATATAAATTAATAAAATAAATATTTAATAGTCATTCTTTCTTCCTTTAT